>APFE031753008.1:124419-143315 GCA_000404065.3 Pinus taeda
CATATGAAATCCAATGAGGGCGAAACCACTCTCAAACATCTTGAGTCATTTCATGGTAATGTTAAAAATTTAAGTAAACGGATGTAAATGAAAAATAAAGGAGAATGTCACTTTTACTTTAAGAATTTAACATTACCATGAACTGCATATTAACACTAGGGCCATAGGCTTGAACATTAGGTTGCCCTACTCAAAACACTCGTATGTTTTATAACTTGAGAGGCATCTAGAAGCATCTAGAAGATATTTTAGTTGCCCAATAAAAAATTAGAAGCGAAAAAATAAAAATACAAGAAAAAGTCAAGTTAAAAGAGGAAACTTTGTCGTACGGCTTGGAAACTCGTTTCGGCCGTACTAGCCACGTTTCCTCCTCGAGAAACAGGCCAGTAGGGCCAGAAACGAGTTTCCAAGCCATTCGGTACAAGTTTCCGAGTTTCCTTTTCGTTTCCAGTCGGAAATGGACCCTTCTACAATGTTTCCTGCAACTTAGATACACATTAATATTTTATTTTCCCTAAGTTTAGACTCAGGGACTCCATTAAAAATATTAATTATTTTAATACCTCCCGATCTGTTTAGAATCTGCCCAAACCCTTTCTAGGTATTGGAGATCTCATGTTCCCTAACCTCTCCACCAATTTTCGTGGCTAGAGCACATCCGATGCTACCCCAAATCAACAATTACAAATCCTCCCGCCCCAATATTGCTTTCCCTCATGCAATCACACCTGTCCACTGTAGAGGCATTTGCGAACTGATACTAGGATCCCATATGAACCACTAGTCCCATCATGCCTCCAAGCAATCCAAACAAGACTGGATCCCTTAATACGTGGATCCCATGCCCATTTATGACTCAACTTGTTACTGGTAGATCCACCTGGATCCCAATGCCACCATGGCCAATCATCGCCCAAGCCCCATGGCTCGAACTGTGCTCTATCTCCGGCTATAGCTGTTGCTCCATTAAACTAATACCAACTCATCACCTCTCTCCAATCCTGCCTTTGGCGTAGGTCGAGGTCAACCCCACTTCGCTGATGTTGGGCTAGTGCACCAATATTGCTTTCCCTCATGCAATCCACACCTGTCCACTGTAGAGGCATTTGCGAACTGATACTAGGATCCCATATGAACCATTAGTCCCATCATGCCTCCAAGCAATCCAAACAAGACTGGACCCCTTAATACGTGGATCCCATGCCCATTTCTGACTCAACTTGTTACTGGTAGATCCACCTGGATCCCAATGCCACCATGGCCAATCATCGCCCAAGCCCTATGGCTCGAACTGTGCTCTATCTCCGGCTATAGCTGTTGCTCCATTAAATTAATACCAACTCATCACCTCTCTCCAATCCCGCCTTTGGCGTAGGTCGAGGTCAACCCCACTTCGCTGATGTTGGGCTAGTGCTATAGAAATACTGATGAACTGTCAGTCCACATCCCATTGCCCACTTAAACATGTGGTGACCCCCTCATCTAAGCGTCCCTGCTGTACTGTGCCCTGGACTAAGGTTGATACTCCATCAAAAGGATACCAACTCATGATCTCCCACTAGTCTAAAGCATGGACTCTAGTGTAAGGAACAAGTCTACTAGCTGATGCTGGTCCATGCTCAACTCATGTTGCTCTACTTGGTCTATTGATAATATCCATTGAGAGAACCCTACCTCTCTCCCTACAATGGGTACGAGTGGCCAAACTATGCTACACCCCTATCTAGGGCTCATGCCTAGAAACATTGTAGTTTTTCTGGTTGCCACTGCACCTATTGACATCTCATCAATGGGTAGGCCCAAAGATGGGTGCACCAACATCTCTAGAAGATCCTCTCTCTTTTGTCTAAAAGCTCCATACTCCTCTGATCTACTCGTCACCTGCAAAACTGTCCTGTCAGGTCCCAACACCTCCTGATGATTAATATCTGCGAACACTACCTCGTTGGTGGCTGCCTGCACATCTGCTTGCTCCCTCCCAATGGTTGGCCAAAGGGTGTTTGCTCATCCTCCTCCATCATGGGCTCAACATGAACCTTCAACTTGCTCTCCCCAAAATGCTCATCATGCATACCGTGCACATCCTCCTCCTCAGCGAACTCATGCTCCACCATATGCTGCTCATATTGAACCATCATTGGTGACTCATCATCCTAAATGTCTCCCATAGGGTCCACTGATTTCTCACCATACACACCTGAATATAAATTTGGCCCGCTATCAACAACTCCACATGACTCATGCTCCTCAGAGGCTGTTATGAATTAAATATTCATATATATATATATATATTTAAATTAAATAATAAAATATTAATAAATTAATAATTTATAAATAAATTAACATTAAGCTACTCAATTAGTTTTGAAGAGGCATTAGTCAAAAGACATGTCTTTTTAATTGGCAAGGCTAGTCAACTCCTATATAAGGAGAACCACCTTAGCCATGTAATCATCCATTCATTATTCAATTAATAAAATATTACATATGGCTATGTTTCATATCAATGACTCTGAATGTTGAGAGTATGAGTGTACAAATAATTGTACTAGAGGCATCCTCGAATGAATTCGTGGACTCGTCCAAGGAAGAATCCTCACCGCGAGAGTCAGAAGGAATCTCCTCCTGCTCTACCTCTATCATCTCCTTAGTGTCACTCAAGAATGAGTGATCAGCCCCCCAAGGTCCCTTGCAAATGAAGCAAAGACCCTTCCTTCTCAGCTCATTCTTGTTGCATGATCCACCAAACTTGAGCAGCTCCTCCCTAGTCAACTGTCTCCTGAACAACCCCATGCTTTGTTCAACCAACCTTTCGTCCAGTTCATAAGTAACGGGTGAAACTAGCCGTTCTCTCCTCCAAATGGTCAACAGTCTAGCCTGCAACTCCCTGCAAATGGCATCACGATCTCCCATAACTGAAGACAAAATGGACAACATGTTTGTTTTGACCCTGTCAGGGTGATGTTATTTAATGCTCAAAAAGGATTGGAACATTTGAAGAATCAGGTCATCACACTCTAGATCAAACATGATGTCATAGGTTTGGAGCTTGGCCATATCCTCCAAAATTCGGAGCTTTTTCCCAAAGGTAAGACCCACAGTGTTATCTAAGTTTGACCCTTTGACCAGGTTCCTCCAAGAACTTGTGTTGTATGAGAGCAATCATAGCTGGTTTTAGAGCCCAAATTCTTTTCTTCCCTTTTAACTGGCTCACTTTGGAAATGAGAGAATCTAGTTCATCAAGTTTGAAAAGAACTTTCCATGTGACCTCATGTACTTCAAATCTGTTCCAAGTTTAAAAATTGTGTCCCAATTCATGCTCTTCGCCCTGTTGTAACATAGAAAGTATTCCCTTGGAAAATGACTTGTGATCGTTGCTGCAAATTTATTGATGGAGTTGAAGTTTTGCTGTGTGTTCAAATTTAATGGTGGCAAGTACATTTGTGATAATGAGGCGAATGTTTTCTGAGTTTGAAGTGTTTTAGCAAACAATTTGTTGACTGTAAAATTCTCCTCCTGACTAGTCTCAATGTTTTAACAACTTCTGGGTTCGTATTTCAAATTTCTCACTTTTGCCTTCTGTCAAACAGTTTAACTGTGCACTGCTGTAGGTGATTTCTTACAATTACCATCTCAGAAGAAAAATACACAGTGAATAAAATGCACCCAAATGTAGTGTCCATGGAATTCAAATTGATATATTAAATGCCCAGAAATTACATACAGCTGATATACATGTAACTTTTACCACAGTGACCGATACAACACCACAAAAAAAAGTTTTGGAAAATACACAGTTTAATAGCAGTCAGGAAAGCAGAAAAATGGAACCTGGTTTATTAGCTTATCTCCTCATTGCTCCTTTGTTATGGCAACCTTTATACTCCAGCAAAAATCACCCAGATTTGGTCCTTGAGTTGGCACGCAATTCCTGAATAATTTTGCAGTATATTGGGAACACACCAGGGAAGATCTCACTTCAGGATGTTGCCAGGAATGAATGCAAGCCTCCAGAATGATACAGCCAGCTAGAGAGTATCCCACGGCCTCAACTTGATATGGGAAATAAATACGTCTGTGCCAAATGTGTCCTTGCTAGGAAACTCACGCGGACTCCAAGATACAAACAAATGCTCTGGAACTTCCAAAAATCAATCCTTGGCTGCAACATCTTGGAATACCAAATCGGCTTTAAGAACAAATATCTCAGCCTACTAGAAATCTGACCCACGAAAATTTGATATGGTAATTTGGAGCAGAAATTCTTGACAACAGATTTATTTATATAAAATATTTGATTAAAAGACAAAAAATTACAGATGATAAATGATTACAATGGGTTCCTGGCTTATATGCCGCCATGGGCACCCTTTGGGAAAGGGCATGATCTTATGATCGTGCCCTTTCGTCTACTAAACCTAAAATTAACTAATTAACTAATTTTTTTACATAACATAATTCAAATAGATTCAAACAACAAGATCATCTAGGATTTTTAGTAATGACAACTTGATCTATAGCAGCCTGTGGTATGTTTCTTCCACAAGACTTCTTAGGAATATCAATCTTTTCAGGAGTGAAGGCAGTGATGATGTTATTAATGGCACGTTCCAACAAGAGAAAGTTTAATAATATAATAGCTTATGCAGGCAGCTACAGGAGTTAATACGCACAAAGTCAATCACAATTTCTTCTGCTCACCCAACTCAAAATACCTCCTGATAATACAATTGCAAGCCACCAGCATCCCTCATAATCTTCAGAAGAAATCTGATCTGAGGTCTGAGGCATTCGCTCCTATAGAAAAGCTGGTAATGGCGAAATTGTGGCTCCAAACAGACTTGTCTGAACGCTGAAACAATTTCTGAAGGATACTGTAGCAGCGATGAACCTCTGAAGGTAGAATTATGACCCCACAGATTATCTTGCTGGAAACTTGAGAATTCAACCTCCTTTTAATAAATTCGGCCCTCAGAAAAAATGGTGCTCAATTTCCCAGAAAATAATCTCGGCTTGAATTTGACTATTCAATACCAAAACCCAGACTGCATATAACCATATTAGATCTCAGGGAAGGCAATTCGTGATTCCATGTGCAATTGGCGTCGACTTGTTGCTCAGGGTCTCCAAAATATATATATTATATATTTATATATATATATATATATATATATATATGGGTTGGCTTCTTTTTTTCCAGTAATCACTGAATCAGGCCTTCTATATAAAATAACATTGGCCTTAAAAATAATTTGTTCTAAAAAAAGTTCGGCCCCCCAACTAATTATTTAAATTCTGCTTTTTGAAAAAATATACACTTGGCTCGTTGCATATCCTCCATGACAATCAACATTTTTTTATGAAATTTGGGTTTGAAAAGAAACTTTGGACTTGGGCCCCAACAGTAACACAACCATCATTTTTTATAGGTTAGGAACCCCAATTTAACTTGTCAATGCTCAAGAATTTGAACGCTGCTTTGTGTGATTTGATTCCGCTTGCAACAATCTGACTCTATACGAACCAGCTTGATGGTCGTTATAGTGACAACCATGCAGAGTTATTGCCAGCCCACGAATTATTATGACATGTACGCAGAGCATCTATCTCACACTTGACCCTGATTCATGCACTTAGCAGACCATCACACGCTCTAGGCATAGAGATCGATCAACACTTCATTCACAAGCGGGCTGGTCACACCTTTGATTTACCCACTTGCACAACATCAAATCACATCTCCACTCGCGCTATTTCCTTCGTCTTTTGAAAATGATATTACACGATGGCACACAGCAAATTAAATTAACACTGGCAACAGGGATCTCTGATAGTCTAAACACGTGAATTCCTCATGATGATCTTGGCTTCCCTTGTCTCGAGTAGTTACCTGTGCCTCGACTGGCAATTTCAGCAACTTGTGACAAGTTTGTTCGTTTGGCTAATTAAAATCCAGGTATGCAGGGCTCGGACTTGCCTGAATTGGTATCTCGGCCTGCGAACGATAAACTCCCGAAGATGCTTAGTAACTCAGGCTGAAGTCGATCCAATACTTGGCAAAATTCAGCACGCAGGTGTGTATTTGATCAAAACTACAAATATGTATGCACACTCGCAGATCATATATTCAATGTCACACAGACTCCAACAAATTGCAGTCCACCAGAATGATCAATTCGACCTTTCTGAAATAATATTCGACTTCTTACAATAATTTGGGATCCCTGCAAAAAAAAAACAAATGTCTCCCGGACAGATAGGTTTCTCTTTGGTACTTTTGAAAACAACCCAAAATCTTCGTTCTGCAATAAACCCTCAGGATGGTAGGAAAACCAACTCTGGTACCACTGTAATGTTCTGAACGGGATATTATGCTAATTATGCAGAGATTTACTTAACCCAAAATTTCACCATAAAATCAACATTCTATTAACAAAAGATTGCCATGTAAAATATAACTGATAGAGTGCATGCAATTTCATAACGCGATAAGCAAAAAATAATCTCAGTTTTTATTATGATAGATAAACTGGGTTACATGCAATACAACCAATATAGCTGAGATGAAAAGCTGGCCTTGACAAATCTGCTCCAATGCTGCACTGGCCTCCCAAAACTGCAATCAATGCACCTGTGAACTCTGGGTGAATCCACCAAGGAGATGAGGTGGGTTTCCGTCTACTCTCACCAAATTCACTCGAGGGTTTCCGTCCTGGGGTTATCCATGAAGTAGAGAATCGGGTTCTCAACCTCTCATACAAGAAGTAATGTCAAATCGAAGATGTCCTCTGATGGCCTCCTCCTCTTTTTATAGATCCGATGGACCCCTCTAGAAGCTCTTATTTTATTATTATTTTAATCATTGAGCACATTTCCCTCAATTAAAATATCTTTTAAATGTGGAAAAATTGTAAATTGGCCGCCATACTCTCTCTGACCATTGGAAGTCAGTGCTCAACGTCCCATCCTGTAGATCTTCTCGTTCTGGTTCCAACGAGCTATTACACTGAGGTGTTCCATCAATTAATCTCTCTGGAATGCCACCTCGAGCATAATTAATTAAGTCAGGCTCCATAATAATGCTAATCTTTGAAAGTTGTCAAAATGCAACCGAATGAAAGACAAACTGTGTAGATGATGAAATATGCCAAGAGAATTCCATCAGATCCCATAAAAACTCATAAAAACTCCTTTAGAACCCTTAATGACATAAACCTGCTCCAATGATGTGGCCATCCCTTGCCCTGGAAATCCACCCTGGCTATACTATGGAGGAAAATAAAAATTGCTACATTACACTTTTACAATAAATATAATAATTATGAAGACCGAGCATAGTTACATTTTCCAACAATATCAACATATGAGAAGCTCATCTCATCTCATCCTATCTCATATCATCTCAGTTGAACAATTGATGGCTTGATCCATAGAAGAAGAAGAATCATCAAACAACAATAGGGGAGATCGATTTACCACAACCAAGTCCATGGCATTCATAAATGACCTTGGTAAAGACCACACACCCTATGTCCACTGACTGACCCTCACCCAACTTGATCCTTAGTAATCAAGTTGTAGAACACTTGTATTTAGTACTAAGGGGATATCAATTTACCACAAACAAGTCCATGGCAGACGTGTTTACCCTTGGTAGGGATCACTCGCACCCAAGTCTCCTTTCCCATGTTTCCAAGATGGGAGGCAATCCCGACAAGCTTAACTGAGTCCCCAACCCCTTTATAAGGGTGACTTGTATGTAGGATGTAAACTGGGGCATGTACTCAGTCAAGTCCATGGCTTTAAGGAGTACCCTCACCCAGGAACTCTCTTGCTCTTCCCTTCTCACCAAGTCCATGGCTAGTCAAAAGACTGGGGGCCTAAGCATAGCCCAATGTTCTCAATCAACAATGTTCCTTCTCAGGGAGGGATATATTCTTCAACACTCCAAGCTTCTCTCTAAAGAATAAGAACTTTTGGTAAAGGCTTGGTGAGAATTTCTGTAACTGCTCATTAGTCTAGATCTGTTGGAGCCTCACTACTCCTCGTAGTACCATATCTCTGATAAAGTGGTACTTGATCTCGATGTGTTTCGACTTACTCCTCGTAGTACCATATCTCTGATATAGTGGTACTTGATCTCGATGTGCTTCGACTTGTCATGAAATATTGGATTCTCTAAAAGTCGGATCCCGCTTTGATTGTCACAATATATCATGGTCATATCAAGCACCTGCTCAAACAACTCTACAAAGAGCTTTTGCAACCACACTGCCTCACATCTAGCCATACTAGCTATAATGTACTCTGCCTCCGCGGTACTGAGAGCGATAAATTTTTGTTTCCTGCTCTTCTAGGAAATCAAAACCAGTGTTGAAAATATCGGTATCGTCAAAATATCGGCGAGGGCCCTGAAAACATCTTATCGGTAATATTGGTGAAAATATCGGCAAACATAAAAAAATGCATAATATATTCATTTTTTTCTTCATATTTTAAACATATAAAGAAATAACAACATGAAATAAACACATTGGCACATAAATATGAAGAAAGCATTGATATATATGATGTAGTTGGTGTAAAATAAAATGATACATCAAAGGCGATACCAAATCTTGCTGATCCCTGATAATTGTCCAATCAAGGACTTAAATGTGGAGAACCAATACAAAATAACATCACATGTATAAAAGTATCACATCATCATGTGTTATATGTAGCAAAACAAATAAAACTAGCAACTAGTTATCTGAGATCAGTGCCCTATCCCCCTTTTACGAGAAAACATGATGGGTTGTTTTCCAGGCCTACCCCTCGCAGTAGAAGGCCCTGATCCTGCACATAATGTCAAATAACGAATGCTGGGTATGAAGTTGTGCTTTCCTACATCTATAACGAATGGTGTTGACACTAATGCTTCCATAGCCTCCTCCTCCTCTTCCTCTCGCTCCTCCTCCTTGTGCTACTCCTCCCCCAAGTCCTCCTCTTGTTGCCCTTGTTCCAATGGTTCCTCTAACCATGTAGGTGACTCCTCCAAGATGGGCACCTTAGACGTCACCATCCACTGAGACAATATATCAATATTGTCTAAGGAAATGACATCTAGATCCATTGGTTTTTCTATTTGCTTCACTTGAAGTCATAGATTGTAACACACATGCACTAAATCATTGAGGTGTGAGAACTCCAACCTGTAAGAGTGTCAAAAAAAATAATGATTCTTGACTCTTGACACTTGAGGGTCATGAATTAAAATTACAATAAATGTTATTGCTCAGCTGAAGGTTGAAGCTCAAAGTTATACTTGTTACGTTTTTTTTAGTGTATTTTCTCAAAGACACTCCAATTGCGCTCACACCTTGAAGAGCTACATGTTTGACTTAGGATTCTTATGGCCAATTTCTGCAAATTTGGTGCCCTTGCACTGTAGCTTCACCACCAAATATCTACAACAAAATAAAGAAATAAAAAAGTTAAAAACTTAAAACATAATTAACCTTTCAAATAAAACATAATTGAATTTTAAAAATCTAGAATTATAAATAAGTAAATTCTAAATTGAAAATTCTAGCGAGTCATCACTTGTCACTTACGCGGCATGAAGGGGGTCCTTTCCTTAATAGCATCATTAAAGCCAAATAGGCCAACACAATCCCAATAAAACTGTATCTTGCAATTGATTTTGCTACGAGGCTTAGGATCAGGTACTGTCCCGTGAATACAGGAATGGAGCCCTTCCATCACCTCACCATCAAAATCAAAGTTGCATTTGTATGAAAATGCGGGGTTGAAGAAGAGTGCTGCTGCATGAATGGGTCGATGAAGCATCCCTGTCCACCGACCATCAATTGCATCCCATAACATCATCTCTCTATTAAGCCCAACATAACCCTTTTCTACATAATAAGCACGAATGGCCTCCTTGGCCCTATCCATGGCCTTATACAAATAAGCCATTGTAGACTTGCCCCCATCTACCAATCTCAAAACCTTTACTATAGGTTCACTAATTGAGCACATTTCTTCTACTCCTTCCCAAAATGTGTTAGAGTACACCACTTTTGCAATGGTTCTCCCATCCCGTCTCCTGCTGTATCTACAATCATGCCACTCATCAGAAACAAACATTTGCTTCAACTCAAACTAGCATCGAAGCAAACACTAAAGAGTAATAAAGTTGATGGCAAAACGTGTGATTGTAGGACGTCGCAAGTCCTTGTTTCTAGTGTATCTCCTCATGAGGCTCAGAACAAAAGCATGGTTATATATAAATTTGGGGACTCTCCTAGCCATATCAATCACCTCTTTGATGAAGGAGAGTTTCCCCATATCCTTAGACAACAAATCGATATAATGTGATGCACATGGAGTCCAAAACAATATGCAATGCCTCTTCATAAGCATCCTGCCGACAAACACATAATTAGCTGCATTTTCTGTTATGACTTGCACCACATTCTGCACACCAATCTTCCGGATGAACCCATCTAACAACTCACATATCAATGCTGCATCTTTATATGTGTTGATGCATCCACTGATTTAATAAACATGGTACCTTTACGACAATGTATCAAGAAATTTAGAAGGGTCCTACCTTTCCTATTTGTCCAATCATTAGACATCACTGTGCAACCAGACACCTCCCATGTTTGTTTCAACTCTGCCAATCTAGATTTGATGTCCTGCTTGGATTGTCCCCCGCAAATCCTCATATGTAGCACTTTTGTTTCCTGGGGCCACAATAGCAATAACATCACACATTGGCTGCCAAAATGGATTGGTTTTGGTGATGCTGAGAGGTAAGTCACTCTAGAAAAGACACCTCCCCATAACTCTATCTGCCTCTTTCTTCTCCTTTTTTTAACAATTGATTTTATGGAAGGCTGTGCTCCATGTCTAGTTCGTGGAACAAAAAAGGATGACCTCCCACTCCCAATAACATTAGCACTACCCTCCCACTACCCTCAGCCTCAAAATCAAAAAAAGATATCCCAAAAGATTTACTTGCACGTTCAACCTTGTTTCTTTCTGCCTCTTCTTTCTTTCTATCTTTTTCTTCAATTGCTTGAAGAATTTTTTGTATAAGCTTCACACTAGATTCCGAACAATGCCCAACTTCATATCTAGGGAGTCTAGCCAGATGATATTTCAATCGCGTAACCCCTCTTGTCATCTTGTCCCCACACAATTTTCATATTATATATGCCCAATTTGTCCCACCATCAGGTTCCCCATACTCCCAAAATGGGTCCAAGGGCTTTGGCATATTTGTAGTAGATTAATTCAAACCTAGGGCACCTAAAAAACAAAAAATTGGCTTAAAATTACATACACAAAAAAATAACAGCCACCTCATTTTAAAAATATTTTTTTTACTACATTACTTGCAATGAAAAATGACAATATGAGGGTGCATAAGAAAGCTAAAAAGAAAAATAAAGCTTGCTGTCCAAATATGGAGAAAACCCTTGCATTGGCTCATGGGCATGAAAAGCATAGCAAATGGAAAAAAACAAAGAAGCAAAATGTTGGTAGGCAAAGAGGCAAGCCCAACATAGGGGTTTTTAAGAACATACCTGTTAATGGAAGAAATGAAGTATGTGTTAATGTTCTTGAAACTTTGATTCAGAAAAAAAAAATTTGGTTGCTGATGATAATAGCTGTTTGATCCTCAATCCCTCCTTGAAAACCACCACAAAGCTCTTCCCTATCCTTCTCCAAGACCAACAAAGCAAAATGGGGAAAAAAACCATAAAAAAACACTTTTGTAGGTCGGCTCCTATGCGCTCGACGATTTTTTTCATCGTCGCGTGATATTTTGAAAATATTGCAATATTATCAAAACGTAAAATATCGCAATATTTACTCGGCAATATATCGTTTTGCCGAAAATATTGCGATATTTTCAAATATCACCAATATATCGGCGATATTATCAACATTGATCACAATAGATCCCAAGCTAAAATGACACCCTGTTGTGCTCTTCTTGTCAGTAACGCTCCCAACCCAATCTGCATCCGTATAGCCATGCTGTCTCAACTCATTGCCAGAGGTATATCTCAGTCCATAGTTGATCTTCCCATGTAGATATCTCAACACATGTTTTGCGGCAACCCAGTGAGCATGCAAAGGTTCCACCATGAACTGGGTCAAGGTGTTAATAGCAAAGCATATGTCTGGTCTTGTATTGACTAAAAACATTAGAGCCCTTATCAACTGTCGGTACAAAGAAGGATCTGTTAGATCTGGTCCCCCAGCTTGACCACATAAATTCTTGAAGTTTGTCTCCATCTGTATGGCCATGGATTTGCAATCCACCATTCCAAATCTCTCCAAGATTTTGACAACATATTTCCCTTGGCTAAGGAAAATCTCTCCAGGTCTCTCCCACACCTCTAAGCCCAGGAAGTAATGCATTAATCCAAAATCTTTCATCTCAAACTCAAAGGCAAGCTCCCTCTTACATTGGATGATTAAAGGTTCTGCTCCCATCAATAGTAAGTCATCAATATATAAAACCAAAATCAAAGGCATACCTTGGACAACATTGAAGTAGAGGTTCGGATCGACACTGCTTCTGGTGAATCCCAACTTCGTCCTGTATCCATCAATTCGAGCATACCAAGCCTTGGCGGCTTGCGTCAAACCATAGAGGGATTTATTCAATATGCAAACACGGGTCTCCCTGTCATGTTCCTTAAAGCCCTGCAGTTTTTCCATGTACATCTCTTCCCTAAGTATGCCATACATCATTTTTCATGATGGACTCATATTCCTCGGCCATGGAATCTCTCCAAAGCTATTCCTTCACTACTTCTTCATAACTACAAAGTTTAGATTGTATGATGTTACTTATCAATGCAACATATCCCTGATATCTATGAGGCTGCTTCCTCTCTTTGAAGGTGCCTCTCAGGGCTAGTGTCTCTTTGCATCCTGTAATGTGTCACTAAGTCATAGAGGTCTCTTTCTCGTGGGCGGATCATAGGGAGGAGGATCCAAAGGATCCATGGGTGCCATAGGTTCACCTGCAAGGTTTGACACGGGCATGGATGGATCTGCATCTTCATCCGTAATATCATCTCCTCTCACTGTTGGCGGGGACAAGAGAGCCCCTTGCTTTCCCAAGGGCAACATCTTCGTTAAAAGTCACATCCCAGCTAAACTCAATGTTTCTATGACCTGGCACATATATCCTGTAATCCTTAGAATTTTCACAATAGCCCACAAATGCACTTTTCTTTCATGAAGCTTCTAGGTTGTACCTCTTCTCCTTTGGCACATGAAAGTAGATAGGGTAGCCGAATATTCTCACATGTCCCACTTTCGGTTTCACACCTGTAAAAACTTCTTCAAGAGTATTGTCTCCCAAGGCTTGATGAGGACACCTATTTTGGACACACACAACAATATTCGTAGCTTCTCCCCATAGAAACATCATAAGTTTTTGATCATGAGTTATGGCTTTCGCTGCTTCCAAGATGGTCCTGTTCTTCCTTTTAGCAACTCCATTTTGTTGAGGGTTGTATGGAACAATCACCTCCCTCTTAATCTTGACATCTCTGCAAAAGTCTTTGAAATCATTTAAAGTGTTTTCACCTCCATTATTAGTACTCAGGATCTTGATCTTCTTTCCTGTTTTATTTTCCACAAGTGCCTTGAAGTCCCTGAACATGTTGAAAGCCTGATCCTTGGTCTTCAAGTAGAAGATCTAAGTCTTACGAGAGAAGTCATCAACAAAGATAATATAGTATAAGCATCCTCCAAGTGATGTCACGACATGGGCCCACAAAGGTCAGAATAAATGAGTTGAAGGATCCACTTAGATCTGTGGCTGCTAAAAGGGAATGGTCCCTTGATATTCTTTCCACTAGCACATCCCTGGCATACACCTTTATGATCAACCTAAATCCTGGGAATCCCTGTAACCATCTTGCTCAAGTTAGGCAAAGCCTTGTAATGAAGGTGTGTAAATCTTTGGTGCTAAAGCTCAGATTGATTAGTGGTATCATGGACCAATGCTTGGATTGGTCATCCATAAACTTTGTATAGGCCTTCATTTTAGACACCAAGTGTAAAGGCTGCTCTCAGGTTAGATCTCCTTGGCCAAGCAAGGACTCTTACATTGATGAATGCAACTCTAGATCCTTCATCTTCCAAAGCAGAAATGGAGACAAGATTCTTCTTTAGGCTTGGCACATATAGCACATCTTGTAGATGAATGGATTCCCCATAATCCAAATGAAAAGAAATAGAATCAAACCCTTTGACAGGATGTGAAGAATTATCCCCAAGTAGAAATTTCAAATTTGTCTCCATCTCAGCCAAATTTAAGAGCACTTCACGATACCTAGTAAAATGTCTAGATGTCCCACTATCCACTAGCCAACTATCAATGCTATCAGAAGATGAGCTAGAAAGGACAACGACTAGAAAATATTCGGATTGAGTATTAGCAACATTATTGTCATACCTTGTGTTCTTGGACCTCTTTTGAGGGCCCTGGGTCTCTTCAACACTTGCAGGGGCAGCAGGACCTCTCCTCCTATTGTTGAAGTTTTGTTATTGTTGCCATTGTTGTTGTTGTTGCTAAGCCTTTGAGCATTTCTTCTATCAGAACAATCTCGAGCAATGTGGCCAAACTTGTCACACCTGTAGCATTGGACTTTTGAAAAGTCCCTTCTATTGTTGTTGACTGGTGGGGATAGCTTCTTAGGCTTTTATTTGGAAGGTCTTCCTTTCCCTTTTCCTTTCTTCACATTGGCTGCAAAAGCTGTAGGCTCTCCTTCCTGTCTTTGGATTCTTCCTCTATAAATGAGCCTGGATTCTTCTTGAGTGCAATTTCCCAAAAGTTCTTCAAATGTAAGGAGCTCTTTCCTGCAACTAATGCTTGTGATGAATGTCCCCCAAGACATGGGGAGTACTCGAAGGGTCATCTGAACAAGCTCTCTATTAGATATGACTTCTCCAATGGAAAGAGGTTGATCTCTTATTTGAGAGATCCTCATTAAGTAGGCTATAATAGATTCAAACTTGTTCATCTTGATGTCATGAAGTTGACTCTTCAAGGAGATGATTTGGCTTACGTTGTTGACCTCATACATCCCAATCAATTTGTCATACATCTCCTTTGACTTCTTCATCTTGGACACATGAGTGATAAGATGATCTTGGAGAGAATCTTTTTGGCCTTGATCTCACCCTTGTATTTGGATTTGGCATTGGCATTGGTGTTCTCCGGAGGTTCAACTACTTGACCCTGCACATATTCCATCACATCGTTCTCTTTAAGTTTGAGATCCAATTTTGCCCTCCATGCTGCAACGTTGGAGGCATCGTTCAACTTCTCTTCAATCTTGAAATAGGATGTAGCCATCTTGCCCAAGAACGTTGATCACCAATCAACAAAAAGAGTGTCTCAAAGGGGTGCTCTCTGGTCTCCTTAGGCTAACCTTCACCTCACCTCTGATACCATGTTAATTTTCAATGTTTTATGCTGTTATAATCACTTTAAACAATTTCTTTCAACTTCAATCACCCCAATAACATGTAAGCAATTATAGATAGAATAGTAAACGATAAATGCACAATAGAAGATAGCCAAGCACAATGAGACATAGAGATTTGATCAAACACTAGGGAAAAACCCCACAAGGGGTAAAACCCTTAATCAATTCTTCTTCTTCTTCTATTAGTAAATCAATGTTCAACATGTGATACATCAGTCCAATAGTACATCCAATAACTAGTCAAAGCCAAATCTTTGACTATCCAATTCAACCAATCCAAAACCAATCCAATGAGAGAGAAAAAGTCAAATTTGGTACAGTCTGCAATGAGAGAGATACCGGTCTGCAATTTTCAGCTTGTGGAGGTACAGTCAACAACAGTAGACAGTCTGCAAAAGTCAAAGGTCAAATTGCCTAGAAAAGTTTAGTCAACCCAACTATAAATTCGGCCTTCCTTACTCAGTCAAACTTGATCAAAACAGTGACAAAAAGATGCAACAAAACTTATAGCTTGTTGAATTAAACGTAAAAATACTCAAAGGTATTTGTAATAATAATTATATATATAATATATATATATATATATATAAAATGTACAAGTGATGTAGAATGTTACAATGAGGATTCACATATATACTAGCCAAGTGTTTGCGAAAGTCAAAGGTCAAACTGCCCAGAAAAGTTTAGTCAACCTAGCAATAAAGTCAGCCTTCCTTGCTCAGTCAAACTCAATCAAAATAGTGACAAAATGAAGCAACAAAACTTATAGCTTGTTGACTTAAACGTAAAGATACTCAAGGTATCTGCAATAATAATTTATTACATATATAAAATGTACAAGTGATGTAGAATGTTACAATGAGTACCCGCATATATGCTAGGCAAGTGTCCCTTCACGATTGGGCATGTCTTTTAGACATGTCTGTTCACTTAACTAATGACTTCTTAACATAATCATTTCTTGATTATTTAGTATTTACATTTATTTCTATTTATTTAATTTTATATAATTTATTCGTAACATTGCCCTTTCCTTCAAAAGCTTTGTCTTCAAAGCTTAACGTTGGCAATTTTCTTCACTTTAGTCTCGAACAATTGTCTTCACTTTGCTCACTTCATTTTTGATTAATGTGACTGGTCACTTGGTACCTCAACATGTATAATTTATGGTGATATTAATTTGGAACTAAGGTTTTTATTTTTTTTTACTATCTATATATATATATATTTTTTTTTTATTTTTTATTTTTTTTTTTTTTTTTTTTTTTTTAACTCGCCTTTTTTATTTTTAATTTATTTCACAATAACTCAATTTTTTATTTTATATATATATATATATTATAATAAATAATTATATAATGATTACTTTATAAAATAACTATATGTATTATATAGTAATTATAATTAAATGGGCCAAAAATCAAATGACGCACCGTTTGACTTGACCGATTGACCGGTGACAGATAAAAATAGAAGGTAGATGTATAATGAATAGACAATGTTGGAAGGTGTCGACTGCTTGATGATAGACAAAGCCGGGGGAGCGAGGGTGTCAGACCAACCCGTCGACGTTGTTCCTCAGTGGTGGCACTTGCGTTGCAGAGGACTTGCAGATCGATCACTGTGTCAGACGGCAAGAACACGACATTAGAGTGGTTCGGGCCCTGCTGAGCGGTGTCGGGACTGAGTGAAGGATGGTGATGGACGGTGGAGGGGAAATGATCGATGTTTGGCACAATGGTGTGGATTGGTCGGGGAATGAAAGATAAGAATGAGAATCAACAACATAATGTTGAGGTGGAGGTTGTTCTCGTTCAATTGCGGTTCCAACTCCAGTTCCAATGCTGCTTTCCCTTTAGATTCCAGTTCCGCTTCCCCTTCAAATTTCAACGCTTCTATGTTGGGTAAAGATGACGCCGGTTCTGATGTTGCTATTGCTTTGATCTTAATGATCTTAATTTTGTGTTTCAAAATTTTTCATGAGTTGACTTTCTCTAGTTCCACCAACGAGCGTTGGTCCATCTCTAGTTTCTCAAGATTAGGGAGTCGTTGTAATCTTGAGAGGCCACTATTCAACTTGTTGCAATTTCTGATTATCAATTGCTTTAACTTGGGCAATGCTTTATCTTCTATGGATGGAAAGGATTTCAAACCCTTAAAATTTTCTATTTCGAGTTCTTTTATTTATTATTTATTTCTTTGAGTCGAGAAAATGCATTAGGTTGTCCCAATTCCTGTGGAAGCTCTTCACAACTTTCATTGTTTGACAAGCAAAACATTTTCATGTTAGGAGTATTTTGGAGGGATTTAAAATGATTTGCTCCAATGCTGTCATCTCCATCCAACACCAACACCCTGAGTTTTTGAAGCTGAGAAATCTAATCACGTTCAGGTTCAGGCGGCAACAGCCTACATCTACGTAACCAAAGGATTTCAAGATTTTCCATGTATTTCAGACACATGCCCTTTGGAATACTGCAACACTGATTAGACACAGATGAAGGAACATATTCCAAGGAGAGCATCCTCATCTTTGTCAGGTCCCGTCATATTTTTAACTCGAGGAAATATGTTGATATTGATTCCTGGTAAAATGCTAATGATAAGTGTGGCAGGGCGGTCAAATTTTTGACATTCGTCAGTTGAAATGCATTGCCTGTGTTTTTCCTTTTCACTGCAATGTCTCCCAACTTCAACGTCCTTAAAGAGCGAAGTTCTGATATCCCTGAATGCAACATTTCTAGATTCTCGCGGTGACTAACATCCATAAACTGGAGGTTTCATACACCACTCAGCGATCTAGGAACCTTCTGTACCTTTTTTTTCCACAAATTCAGGAACTTAAGCTCTTTAAATCCCCAATAGGTTTGGTTAATGACCTGATGGTAGTTTCATTTAAATCTAAGACAGCTAGATATCTCAACTTGTTAAAGAAGGATTCAAAAATTGATGTGATACCTTCATTCTTCCGTAGCAATAAAGTGTGTAGCGTTGGACATTGGATGTCCATGCCCTCATTGATTGTGATCGATATCTTGTTCTGCATCAATGAAATCCCGTGTGTGCCCCGATAAGGAGAGACAGTAGGAAAGAGTCCCCCAATTTGCATAGACCTTCGTGAATAAAAATCACAGAGTGGGAGGCTGTTGTATGTGTCCTTGCCTGCTTCTGATTTTTTTATGATTTCACCATTACTGCCATACTCATCATCCTTGGAATTTAGTTTTCATTTAATCTTCTTGATTCTGCACCATAAATTGCTGGATCATCATCTTGATCTACATAATCCTCATCTACATCATCTTCTTTTGGATCCTCATCTTGATCAACATAATCTTCATCTGTTGGAAATAATACTGAGAGGGGGGGGGGGGGGGG
>APFE031753016.1:0-18292 GCA_000404065.3 Pinus taeda
TGTACTAGCTAAGATACTAGTACGTAGGTGCCGACCTACAATCTTCTCTCCTCCAGGTACCACGTTTCATCAATTTTCAGACTGGATACACAAAAGCACAACTCTAAATCTGAAAGCCATGTTTCATCCAATTTTCATACTAGACTCATCAATATCATTGAAGCTCACAAACACTTAGCCACATCAATACCCAATACTGAAACCATGTCAACATAAACCAGTCACTAGAACACAGAGCAGAACCCTGAACTCTGCAACACTATTCAGAACCAACTGTATCATCAAAATCATGCATTAAAGTGCATACGCTACTTGGACAAACCGAACCCACATACATACACGCTTTTAACAAAGCCAACCCGCATACAGATCTATAAATATTTAATCATGACTTGTACTGATTTTAGACTTCAGTTATGCCCAGTTCATAACATTACATGCGTCAGTATACATATCTATAATAAGCATAATCAACTATAAAGAGATAGTTCATTTCAAACCATTTGACCCGATTTATTCTTAGATCTTGTTCTCCATCAACTTGTGAGATCCCTCCTTAGCTTAGATCAAGCAACCCATAACCTGCATACTGGATCTCATCCTTCATCAAATATTCAAGACTTTCTCAATTGCTCTTTTCCTAATGATCTTCTTCTCCTTTTATAGTCTTAGGCCTTGCTCAATACCATGGTCCAATACCATGAACCCAATACTAGGGATCAACACATCTGACGAGATACTACAGTCCAAAAATCATAGGTTCAAATACCAAGGACTAACTACCATGGACCAAAAGTAAGTTTTCCCACATGTACGCGCTTTTCCATGCATGGAAGTGCATGCATACGCATACGCGATTTCTGATCAACAATCCTGCGTGTATACGCATTTTTGTATATAGAGAACTTGCGAGTATAACCTGCGTGTATACCCTACTTGGTATATAGCAAACCTGCGTATATACGCGACTTGGTACATAGTGAACCTGCGTATAACCTGCCTCTATACGCGACTTGGTATATAGTGAACCTGCGTATATACTCAGCTTTCTTCATTCTTTGTAATCTGATCATCAATTCTTTGCTACTGATCTGTTGCACTATAATCTGTCATCTTGTGTGGTTTGCCATCAAGGAAAACACTTATCTCATAATGCCAACACTCTCTCATTGTAAGCCTCTTCAAATCATCATTATTTGGTACATATATTCCTTACTTGAATATAATTATACCCTCAATTGTGAGATGATATCCCTCATCCTCACCATATAATTGTAGCTTCCGTTGCACTTGTTGATATTTCTCATCATGTTGTCGAACATGCTTGATCAGTTTTACTTGGTCCACTCTAGAAAAACTTATGATTGCCATGTGATTCAATTGAATTCTTCTATTGATTGCATCTACAACCTTCTTCTCCTTGCATTTGATGTACTAGATCTAAAAGTCAATTTTGCAAGTATAGCTAACCACCTAGCTTGTCTTACATTCAACTTAGGTTGATCAAACGAATATTTGAGTACACCGTGATCTATCATGAGCATGAAATTTCTACTGAGGTAATGCCTCCATGTCTTCAATGCATGAATAATGTTAGGTAACTTTAGGTCATGAGTCACATAGTTTTTCTCATGCTCATTTAATTTTCATGACTCATATCAAACTACCTAACCTACCTACATCAAGGCTCCACTGAGCCCTTCTTTATAGGCATCTGTACAAATCACAAAATCTTTGTCCAGATCTACAACCTCAACATGGATGCATTAGTGAGTAACTGTGTCAAATTCTTATAGTTTGTTTCACATTCAGTTGTCCATTCAAACTTCTTTCCTTTCTTCTGCAAGGATGTGATAGAATGGCCTATCTTGGCGAAGTTTCTAATGAACCTCCTATAATAGCCTGCCAATCCCATGAACGATCTAATCTCATTCACATTTTTTGATGTTAGCCATTCCATGATGGCCTTGACCTTTTCCAGATCAATTGATATACCCTCCTTAGAGATAATGTGCACCAAACAATGTATCTGTGACTGGAAGAACTCACACTTGTTTAGTTATGCATAAAACTTGTGTTCTCTCAATAGTTGTCGTATTGCAATTAGGTCCTTTTCATGCTCTTCTTCAATATTTAAGTATACTAATATATGATCAACGAAGACAATCACAAAATTTTCCAATTAATGATGCTACACATTGTTCATTAAACACATCAAATTGGCAGGGGGCATTAGTAAGCCCAAAGGGTACCACTAAAAATTCATATTGCCCATATCTTTTCTGGAAAGCAATCGTATGGATGTCTTCTTCTTTGATGCGCACTTGATGATACCTAGACCTCAAATCTGATATCTTGGAGAAGATCGTTGCTCCACTCAACTGGTCAAATAGATCATCAATTTGTGGCAACAGAGATTGATTCTTGGTTATCACTTTGTTTAACTGCCTATAATCAGTACAGAGTATGTGTGTCCCATCCTTTTTCTTCACAAATAATACTAGAGCTCCCCACAGTGATACACTTGGTCGTATGTAACATGTTTTCGAGCATCTCCTTTAACTGTATCTTTAACTCAACCAACTCAAGTTTACTCATTCGATATGGTTCCTTGGACATTGGTGCTGCCCTAGGCACTAATTTTATAAAGAAATCAACTTCACTATGAGGAGTTAGTCCCAAAATATAAGTTGGAAACATGTATTTGTATTTCTGGAACACAAGGCAGCTCTTTACCACTTCAATTTCCTCTTACCCAATGTTTTCATTGGCTTTTCCATCATGGAAAATTTGTACAAAAAATAATATGTAGTTTTTTTGGCAACTACACTTCGCTTGCATGGATGTAATCAACGTCATTGAAGTTGGCTTTTGCTTACCCTACAATGTTTTTCTTTCTCCAACATCATTTGGGCATTCAATTACCTTTTCAAAATAGCCAACTTTAGTTATGAGCATGTACAATAGTCCATTCCCATTAACAATGCACCCAATGACAACAAATTTAAATGTGTTGTTGGTATGTCACTAAGCTCAAATGCACACAATTTCACCCAATAACTAATTTTTGTCTTTGTTCTTATTTCCAACTGAACTAACCATGGTTTTGCATGCAATTCCTTGGCCAATTTTAATTTTTCCATGAGCTCCAAACTAATATAATTGTAATTAGAACTGGGATCAATTAAAATAGAAATAATCTGACTACACAACTTACCTTCCATCTCAATTATGGATGCCTGGTGGTCTACCTGGCAGTTATCCAAAGTTACGTAAATTTTGGACAGACTCTGCGCCACATCCCCCATAGTACGAGCTTATTGGGTGTTGTAAATTTTTCGACTTGCATTTTTTGGGTGTGGGCAATCCCTCTCTTCATGATTTTCCCGATAAGTCTAGCATTTCAATCACTCTTTATTTTCAAACATGTGTTTCTCTCCTTCTGGTTGATGCAAACTACCCTTGGAAACTAGACCAATTTTTTGTTGAGATCGATTTTCATTGGTTGTGTGAATTCATTTCATCTTGTTGACAATTTTCTTGGGTCATTTGTTCTTATCCTTAATGTTGCTCCTTGCTTTCCAATCAATTTTAAATTATAGCCTATTCTTTGCTTGTTCATAGCAGTGTTTTGATTTCTTTATGGCATCATCTAAAGTTTGAGGTTCATAAAACTCAATGCAATATTTAAATGACACAAGAATTCAACTGATAAATCATTAAACTTTTGCCTTCTCCTCCTTGATATATGGCACATATCTCAACAATTCTAGAAATCTAGTAATGTATTCTTCATCTGATAGTTATCTCATTTTTAGCCCATAAAATTCCATTGCCTTGCTATCATAATATCTTTCTGATAAATATTTGTCTTTAAAGAAGCCTCCAAACTCACTCTGTGTCAACCTTTCTTCATTTATAATTTTGAAATTCTTGAAATATTCCCACCATATGTCTGTTTTTCCTTTCAAACTATAGGTGGCCACTTTTGCTTTCATATTTTCATAGTAGTCATGAATTCTAAATAATTTCTTTATGCCAAGAAAGTATGTTCCTACATCTTCATATTTCTTCATCTCTCCATCAAATATGGCTGGTTTTTCCTTCTTAAATTCTTTAGGCAGTAGTCCCTTTCTCTTTTCCTCTAATGATGATGATGAGAATGGTGATGATACCTCCTAGTAGCAGAACTAGAATGTCTACAGAGTGATGCATCTTCTCTCATAGTGTCCTCACATTCCCTTCTGTGACTCTTCCTAGACCTACCACCATCTATTCCATTTGTTTTCTCTTTTGAGCCCAAAGAGTTGTGTTTGCCTCTATAACTAGTCCCCAACTCATGCTGCCTTTTCCTCTACAATTCTTAGAGGCTTTGTAGTATGACTACATTCACCTCAACTTGCCTCTCCTAGGCCCTTATCAACATTTCATTATTTTCTTTGAAGATTTAGATCTTAGCCTTTAAGATTTGCAAGGTATCCATCTAGTCAGGATATTTTTCTCCTCCCCCTTTTCCAATTGATCTCTCTTCTTCATCTACCGTTACTTCTTCATACCCATGCTATGACTGATCAAAATTATATTGTACCATATCTATCCTCATTTCTTTGTCTTTCCATGTCTTTTGTTGCTTATGATGTGTTGTCATTACATGCAATTCTTAGATACATGATAAAGTAAATAAATGACAATACATCATGCCATGAGTTTACTTTTTGCAAAGTTGTTATAATAAGGCCAATTGTAACAACGATCCATGTTAGCGGCATAATATCAATTGATCAACAAATAATTAGCATCAATATACTTTCATGCATCGCAACAATTTATATCTGTCAACACAAATGGTTAGTCATCAATAACAATGAAAACATATTAATTACTAGCCCATGCTACTGCATAAATCACAAAATGAGAATATCATTCATGCATGCCATCAATTAAATACAACTCAAATTTTAACACCTAAATTTTAATATATCTCCCAAGATACAACTATGGGAACAAGATATTTTTTTATTTACTTTTTCAACTTTTCTGTTAGCACCAAGTTTGTACCTTTCCTAAAGGTCCAAAAGTTATGATTACCAATTCATTGTGCAAGGGGTAATGTAATGGCCTATGATTTTTTTCGGAAATGAAAAATAATCTTAGGAACATTTCTAAATAGTTATTTCACCTAATCCTAAGTGTTCCCTATGTTTTTGCAGCAAAATCAACCTATCAGAAGTCTACAAGTGGCTCTACGAAAATATTTTGTAGCGCTCATAGCAAGTTTAAAATTATGAGTTTCCAAACTATTTTTCAAGGACATTTACCCTTATTAAAATTTTATATGAGATGAGGAAGAGTTTTCAAGCCTAAAAGAGAGATTTTAAATTAAACCCCTAAAATGATAGTTTGCCCTAAATGACAGTTTCCAACATGTTTCCTGTTTTAGTCACTATGTTCAAACACATTTCAAATAAGTGGTGATGAATTTTAAAAAACCAATAGAGGTTTTGTTTTGGAATGATATTATTTACCAGAACCTCCTTTAGTTTTGTAACATGTGTCATGGTTTTGAAATTATAGAGGAATATTTGAGGCTTATTTTTCCAGATTTTGTAATTCAGTTATTTTCCTGTTTTATTCATTATTTTCAAATGCAGTTTCCAAACATATGGAGATGAATTTATAAAAAATAAAAGAGGTTTTTTTTGGTAGCATAACAATTTAAAAAAAAAAAAAAATTCTCATTTTTTACCTAGCTACCATGGTTTAAAGGATATGAAGGAATATTTGCAACCTACTTTTCACAATTTAATTATTTCTTGTTTTAGCCATCCACTTTGGGTGTAGTTTTCGAGAATATGAAGATGAATTTTCCAAATGTGAAATAGGTTTTTGTGAGGAATGAGAGGACTTTTAAAAAAATATTTATATTTTTACAAATATGTCATGTTTTGGGAGATATGAATGCATCTTGGAAGCCTATTTTTCAAAAATTTGCCAGATTTTTCAAAATTCTATTTCCTATAAAAATGTCAAGTCAACAGCTGAAGGCCACCTCATCAAATTTGACTTGGGGATCAGACTAAAGATGGGTGAATAGGTTTTTAAAATCCATTTTTTTGTGTCTTCATGCTTACTGTAATTAATATTTCCCCAAACATTGTGGATCTTAGATTTATGTATTTTTCCTATATACTGAATGAAAAAGAAGGAAGAGAGGTTGTACTTTGAAACAAAGTAATATTTGTTGTGTGTGTGATCAAATTATTCATATTTTCAAGTTCCAAGAGGACTAGGATATTATGTTCTTAATACAAAGATTCTTGTGATGGTATGCTCAATCAGTTTTCTTCCGTGATAGTTTCCTTTCTATTTGATATCGTTTATATGTTATCTTCTGGTCTTTAAATGAGATTATGTGATTGAATTTATTAGTTTAATACTCTGGTTCATATGATTTAGACATATGCACTATTTCTCGTAAAGCTTGGGGGATTCAGGTTTCATTCCCTGCTATAGTGGATTTTTTTCTCCTTCTACTACCATTCAGAAGATGTTTGATATGTCTACAATTTTTCGTCTATCCTGCATCTGTTCCTCTTGATTCATACAGTCAATATCTTGGTAGCCACATCTAAAACTTTATTTTTTGAACTCATTTCCCAATGGATTAATTGCTTCATCCCAACCACCACACTTAAAATCCAAAAACCCTACTGAAGATCTAGTCATTATTTGAAGACACAACTAGTTGCTAAGCTTAGTGATTAGGTTGTCAGAGAGATCCCTCTCTGGATTGAAGGGGCTAGCCTTCAATCTACAAGCTTGGTTTGAAAAGGTTACCTTAGGGAGTTTTCTGTTACAACCAAGAAAAATTGTTGAGAGATAACATTTTCCAGAATTTCAAATTAACATCATTGCATTCGTCTCATAGAGACGATTCCAATGATATAAATTTCATCTCAATATGACTTTTTGATCAAAATTTATGGCCCTTTAAAGATAGACCATAACCACCTTGTCATATCATCATGACCTCCATGTGGTAACCCCATATAGTCCCATGTGGCAGGTGATGAGTCCATACCCCATTTTGGCGAAACCACGTGGCACCTGATGCATGGCCACCATAAACAAGTACATGTGGCAGGTATGAATCCCAAGGGAAGTCGGGGTCAACCCTTTCCCATCAGTGACACAATTATAATTTGAAAAGTTAGGGCCCAACCCCTAACCTTCGACCTAGGTGAGGGTTGGCCCAATATCCCCAATGTTGTATTGTGTTGGGTCAGGGTTGACCTGACTCCCGACTGGCCGACTTCCTAACTCCCCGACCCCTCCGACCTCCCAACCTGCGAGTAGCAGAGAGCCAGGTCAAACCGCTTTGGGTCGGGGCAATAACTCACCAAAGGTCCGATCATTTTCCCGACCACCTGACCTTTGTCTTGGCCGACCTGCTATACAAAAATTCAATTTTAACTTAATTTTTTAGCAATTTCTAACACTTCAACACAACTATCATTTTTCTAACTTAGCTGGATTTTTAAGCATTACTTCGAACACCTAATGACCATTAAAATCATAAGAAATTTATGCACAAAATTGAGAAAAAAATAGTCATAAGAATAATAACAAATCAACAACATAA
The DNA here is from genome assembly GCA_000404065.3 of Pinus taeda. Classification (NCBI taxonomy): domain Eukaryota; kingdom Viridiplantae; phylum Streptophyta; class Pinopsida; order Pinales; family Pinaceae; genus Pinus; species Pinus taeda. Next base: position 7,643 of record APFE031753016.1, read on the forward strand.
GTGTATTTCTTCCAAAAATACAGGGAGTTGTAGTAGCTTATTAACAAAGCAGAAAACTTGCTCTCTTTGGCTCAACAACCCTATCAATTGAGAAATTAAGTAACTAGACTCATCAGCTCATGCATGCTTAATTAAATTACAAAATTCAACTAGAAGAGATGACATCAAGACTCCCTTTAATCATGAATGTACCAATTTGCATGCAACAAGTCTGCCATAACTTATATAGCACTTTAAACATGCAAGAAATACGAGATTACCAATCATTCCACGATGTCCATTGACCCTACTAAGTAATCACTTTTACTAGTGCAACCCAACACCATCATAATGAAATAATCCCCGCATATATGATGCATTGTAAGACCATGAATCTCATGAAATTACTCATTCACAGCCTCATGTAGCTTGCAATTGACAATTTTACACACAATAAATTGTTGATGGTGCTGGACCCGCCAACATGTCAGGGGATCTGCCCAGCAAGAAGTCGCAATTAGACCTCAGACCATTTGGTGTAGGATTCCTCACAGTGGGTCGTATGGTATCTCCTTGACTGTGGTTTCGCACAGAGGAAAGTAAGATTCCCTGTTGGTAGCAAGGGTGTGACAACAACAACGAGTCAAGGAAGGTGCATGAACAGTTCTAACACATGGAAAGCACGGTGAGTGCACCCCTTGGAAACCTATAATAGTACACGACTTGGAAGGGAACGCACGAGCGAAGATGCATCACCAATTGGAAAGCAAGTTAGCGAGAAATCCAAAGTGATGTTTAAACCAATCAGCACATTTCAGTAAGATTCATACATACTTATACAAAATAGTCCATATATGCATGCGTTAATATCATTTAGAGTAAACAAGATAGCTGGAATACAATATGACATATGCATGAAATGTGTTGGCTATGTTATATTAAGAAGTGTAAGTTCTAGTCATACAATACATCCATGTCCAACCACTATCTCTGATAGCGGAACGTTACAGCCACAACTACCTGCTCCTCCAAAGAGATATACTAGCTGTACATAGTGGAGAAGCCAAGGCTCGTTACAATATTGTCCAAGATTTCTCTAAGATACTCCTATTGGAAGCATGGCTAACCAAAATCCTATACAAGCTTTTGGTGATGGTGTCCGTGTGCTCAATGGTGACATCATACTGAAAGCAAACTCTTGCCTCCGTTGCATCTGGGTACACTGATATGGTTCCTTTGTCTAACTCATTTGATAGCATGTGCATCATTGTCTTGAGTGTGGCTAGACCAACAACATCCTAATGCATAGTGTCTATGATGATCTCCAAGTGTGTGTTGGTGACCATGCACATTAACTTGTCAAAGTACATGTTTAGCTCCAGTCAGACTTATTTCTTGTCTTCGCCTCGGTGAGTGTGCCAAATGGGTGGGATCACATGCGTGTGCAAAATGACATGCATGCTCCTGAATTCCCTTGCATGTGATCAACAACACTTCTCACCTTGTCTACTTTGTGCCAGCTACTAGGATGGATCTATAACTTATACAGGCGCAGTTTCATCTGTCTCTGCATGTTGTGCCCCTTGTTGTACCTATTCTTGTTGCAACTCATTCTCTCATTTGTGCAACTCCTGTTCTTCCTTAATTTCTTACTTCATCACATGCAACTCCTTCTCTATTTCTCTCTCTTCCTTTTGCATGATATTCGTGTTGCATCATCACCTCATAGCCCCGGTCTCCAAAGTTGCTTTCTTCACAAGTGGATCTGCTTGAGCTTGCAACTTTGTTCCACCTTTGTGTTGTCAACAACCTTCCTCTTGCATTCGTTGTGTGCAGGTGTGTTGCCTTCTGGTGCTATTGATGGTGGTGCTTATTGTGATGTTGTTGCCACTTCATCTTGAATTGTCCATGAAAAACTTGATGTATTCATAGATATGGACACTTGGTTGGCTGCATCCCCAAGTGTGCTCTAGACAGTGTCTTCAACTCTGCTCTCCTGGAAGCCATTGTATATGAGCTGCTGAGAGGTAGATGAACACTTGTGATACCTAGAGACATAGCAACACTCATGAAGAGCAATCTATCAGTCAAAAACCAAAACAAACTTGAGGACTGACTTGCAACATACCTATGTGATTGATTGTGAAGGTTACACAATTTCCACTGAGAGGTCGGGAGACTGACTGCCACAACTATGCAAGGCGTAGTCCGGGCTATTGGGAGGCTGACTGACTACTAGAACTGCATAATGCACAGTCCAGCCTAGCCTATTGAGGAGTGAAACTACGCAATGCGCAATTTCAGTCAGTAGTGGCATGCAACCAGCAAACTGCAATGCGCAATTTCTGGGGCCAGCAGGACACTGCCTCCAAGAATTGTGTAATGCAAGCCTGGAGGTCAGTGTTGGGCTAGACTTGTGCAATTTCTAGAGGGAAGGCAAAGCTTTTGCTTCCAGAAATGCACAATGCTAGCCAGGGAAGGCACGGTCCGGGCCAAGGCAACCCAGACCAGCCGACGGGCGACTGAAAACATGAGAAGTTTGAATGTATGATGAGATGAGTGCAAACAAGAGTGAATGATCATACACAAAAACAAAATGTGCAGGATTCAGAAAACGGGAAAACATGCATGTGTGTGAAGCGAGTCACCGCAAAGGTGATCATCCGTGCAAAAACAATGTCATGCATGCAACAACAGTGAGATGCGAACGAAAACTGAACGGTGCTTCTACAAGATAACATACATCAAAACAAAAGTAAGTGCTCACTAAAATCAAGCAGATAGAAATGTCATGCAAGACATGAAAAATGAGCTTATCCCGAAACAGCTGAGTTGAATGTGTCGATGACTCCTAGATGCAATGTGGGGTGTTAGAGCTGCAAGATCGATCTGAGGAATGAACTCTATAGCGTCTGGTTGATGAGTTTTGATAAAATCGAGGTTGTGATGCGCATGCCACAAATCTAGGAAAAGCGACCCTTGGCAGGAGGTTTCTAAAATGATCCTTGCATGCAACCTCCAGCTGCTAAAAGTAGATCCCTGAATCAAGGGATGCCTTTGCATGTTGCCTTGGGAGAAGCAGTCCATGCATGCAAATCAATTTTTCTCGGTCCTGGAGGGAGCCAGTCAACCTGAAGGCACATGCATCAGTCTGCGAGCCTAGGATGAAAATCTGCGTAGTTTCTAGGCTGAGCAGAAATGGTTGTCCTAGAGGGATTGTGGAATTTCTAGGAGGAACAGGTGACTATCTCCCAAGATTGCACAATTTCTTGGCTGAGCAGCTGTCCTAGGTTAGACCTCACAATTTTCTCAAGGAAGCCTGTCTGACTATATTGTGCAATTTTTTAGCCCAGCAGGCTGCCCTAGGTGGATTTGCACAATTTTTGCTAGCTATTAGGCTAGTTGTCCCAAAGGGATTACGCAATTTCTAGGAGAAATAGGTGATTGCTGCCTAGAATTGTGCAATTTCTGGGCTGAGCAGCTGTCTTGGGATGAATTGCACAATATTTTAGAGGAAGAATGTCAGGAATAATTGTGCAATCTGGAGCCCAGCTGGGTTTGCGCAATTTCTAGAAGGAAGGATTGTTCCCCTCTAGAATTGTGCAATTCCCATAGGGAGTTGCTCAACTGGCAATTGACACTAAGTCTGGAAAACAGCCTGTGAAGGGGGTGGAACAAACTTGCATGCACAGGTTGACAAGACTCTATGAAACAGATGAAGCTGATGTGCTTGACAGTGCAAGACATGTTGCTGAGGATGGTCAGTAGGGAGGCTCCAAAACGAAGCTAAGGAAAAATTTTGGAGGTGATCCGGGTCCATGTGTGACAAAGGACCCTTCCAAGATCTTTTACTTTCGTGATGTGTTAAATTGCATTTTTAAAAGAATATAAATGAATACATCTACATGCTGTAAAGAAGAGGATCATGACATTCATCAACAAATGAAAACATAAGTCATTGATAATGGAGTTCATCCAAGAGGGACTACATCTCTAGGCCCCAGCGTTAAGATGGTGTAGGCCATTGCATTAAGTGTTATCAATAGTGATGATGTACATAATAGGTGATGTCACTATCATACAAGGAAAATGCCCTAACGTAGGAGTGGCTCCAAGAGATGTTTCGCCGTAGGAACTCTCAATCAAAAAGAACTCCTATCAGTATGACATTAACTCATGCATGATGAGCATCCTGCCAACATGGCATAAAAGGGATCTCAATGCAAACATACATGGAAACACATGCGTATCCCATCAACATAACGACAAAGGGATCTCAAACGAAACATGACGAATCATGACAACAAGTACATCCCACAAATGATTCTGCATCACATTAAGCAAGAATCATGAAACAAGTAAGAAAACAAGATCCCACATCAATCATCAAATAGGGATCTGTAAAACACAATGCATAGCAAAAGAAGTACAAGAACGCACTACATATACATCACATCCTGAGGCCATTTGAAGAAGAGGATGTCAAACTGCTGAAGTTGGTCGTACCATCAATCTCATTGAAAGCTACTCACACATGGATGCTGGTGGGCCCCAGTATTGCAGCAATAATACTGCAACTCCTAGGACTCCCTTCTTTAATTTTATCAACCCGGTAGTTCGTAACAAACTTGGAAGCGACGGTGTTGTATGCACAAGTACTAGCTCTTGCCGCAGCTGTCACTTGGTCAGCGGGCACAAGTCCTGTTACACAGTAAAATGTCACTGTCATCATGTCAGTCTCCCTACTGTGTTATAGGGTCACATTCACCTTGCCTGTGCTCTCTGAAATGGCTAAAAAACCCTCTTTGCCTAAGTTAATTGCATCATCGCGTCTGTTTATTAAATAATCGCGCTGACCGGCGGAGGATAACGTAATTGCTGCGCTGCCAGCGCGGAAGCACACGTGTTTTCCGCACTGGTCCGATTTCACGGACAGCGCGCCCTCCGCTTGTATCACTGTGCGCTGACCAGACCTCTTCTACAGTTGATTTGCGATGCCAGCGCGCCAGACCAGTTTTGCACTCGCGCTGATCTTGTTTAGGCGAGTTTGTTCTAACAGCCAGCCTTCCAGATGACTCCAAACTTGGCTGTTAGTATTGTAGAGGTCGCCATCCTTTCTCTGGCATGTCTGTTCGACTGATCATCCACTTCTCATGGGGGAAAGCTCATCCTTTACCTATTCATGGAGACTGCTTCTCCTTTATAAGCCTCCTCCATTGCCCATGAGCAGCTAGTTTTGGGAACATATAGACTTTGATTGAGGAATTCTTAGTGCATTAGTGCTGCTCTTTGTAGGCATTTGGTGTGTTGTGTGAGGATTGCTTTTGAGCTTGAGGAAGGTTATGAGCTTGTTGCCTTGTATGTGAGAGGGAGACCTCTTTGACTTGGGAGTTTTGATTCAAAGGTGAATGCTTGGAAGACATGCTGGTTGGACCCTCTAGAGAAGGACACAGCATCAGGACTTCGGTTATACCTTAATCTACTTTCTGATTAATAAAGATAGATGACTACTCTTATGGCTCCATTTCCATTTGTCCTATGAATGATTAATGTAAATTGTATCCTTCCTGACTGATACATAGTTGTTTTTAGTAGATTTTACGCTTGTGTTTGCTCTCTCTTTGCTTGTGCAGGTGTCCGTCCGCGAAGATAGTGGAGGACTGTGATCAGCTGGAGCGAAGAAGCAGGAGGATCATCTCTTCGACAAACATAGCGTTGGAATCCAAGTAGGTTCCTTTTACCCACTTGTTAATTACAACTAGGAACTTGCGGTGTAGCATTGTTTGATTGTTGCTAGACCCCCTTTGGGCTAGTAGGGATCGCCTCTATCCGTAGAGGGGATTTACCTCTCCAACAATTTGGCGACTCCCCTGGGGAGCTTGCTTGTCTCTTTGTATTTCACCCTTGTTTTTTATTTAATTATTGCCTCTTTGTCAAAGTTTGGGGATTGATGTGTTTTTGATTTGTTTCCTAGTTTATCCTGGGAACTGCTTTAATTGCCTTGAAAGCCTGTTGCCTTGGTTTGGGGGTTTTTGGTTCGACTTTATTTGTTTTTTAGCCTCAACGCTTTTTATTTTAAAACAGCTGCGCTGACATCGCACAGTGTCTTCTTTGTCGTTTCTGTCATCCCGTGCATACATTTAACAGTCGTGTTGACCTGGTTTTCAGGCTAGCGCCCTTTATCCATGTCCTTCCGCGCTGACAGCGCAAAGTTGCTACAGACCTTTTTCTGTCATCGCTTTGTTGCTGAGGGGTCACCCGCGCTGATCCTGTAAAACTCTTTTTTGTCCAAATTGACCCCCTAAACCTCTTGTTTTGGCTGTCCCGTGCTTTTTCCACTTGGTTTTTTGGCTTGTTAATTTTGTTTAAGCTGTAACTCGCTTGTTTGCGAGGCCTCGTTCCGTGAGGGTTCGTTTATTGCTTGGTTTCAGTTTTTGCAAAGCCTTCCTTTTTGCTTTTGTTGCTTGGTTTGCATTTTATCTTGACTTTTACGATTACTGAAGTGTGTCGGATCGTCGTTTGTCTGGTTGTGGACTCTCATCCTTCGGGTGTTTGCTGTTCTCCATTGATTTCACACTCAAACCCTAGGGCATCTAGTGGCCGTGTGTGTCTAGCCTCCCGTTCGGGATCTTGTGTTCTTGGTTGACCAGCCAACTTCGTTTTGTTTTCACGTTTTGTTTGGTGATTATTGAAAGTGATTGATTGTGTTCCAAGCGATTTGCTTTCCTCCTTTGAATTCCTCGGTGTCTTGTTGAGCTTAGATTACATAGCTCATAAGCCTTTGTTTTCCTTTGATTTGGGAAACTGGTTTTTTAGTGACTTGGGAATTGTCTTGTGTATGCATTAAGTGATTTTAGTCTTTCACTTAGTGTTGCTATCTCTCTAATTCATTTTAAAAGCACTTTTATGTCATTGAAAAATAAAGCAAACTAGTGTCTTTTGCATTTAATAGTTGAAAGGAAAAGAGCATTTCGTTATTTTGTGCTTTCAAAAGAAAAGCGTCGTTTCCTTGCCGCTAGTTGCATTAGATTGCGTGATTGCTTGAATTCGTTTTGTTTGAAAGATCCTTAACTTTCTTATAGCTAGGATTCATCGAATAAAATGATGATCTTTGGCATATAGTTGCATTTAGGTGTTTTTGAGAGATCATACGGTAGGACCTGAAACTCAAACCTAATTCAAGATCAACCGTAAAATAAACCAAATTTATCTAAAAACACATTGGAACTTAACATGAATATCTAGAGGTCTAGGCTAGAGACGTGTTCTGGCGTCTTTAAACCTAGTAGCTTAACGTTGAGTGGTTGGGTGATTCCTCCACGGTGAAACGATAAGTTCTAGTACGGATTGGGCTCCCACGTACCGTTGCGTATATATGGGGAGACTCCATTAGGCTTGCATCCTTTATCCATAGGAAGCCGAGTCTGCTGCCTTGTGAACCGTAACGCACCGAACACAGCATTCGGGAAGATTGACTGCAGTACGTAAAGTCCTTGGTTCTCATACGATTGCCAAGGTGTATAAAGCAGTTTTACGGGTTGCTTGGTAAACCTTTTGCTTAGAATCTCCAGAGTAGTCACTTTTGATCCTTTTCGGACTCCCTAAAAGAAAAGGTGTAAGTGAGCGTCTTGTCACTTCGTGCTCATTAAATATTCGAAGGAGATAGAGTCATCTTTTCGTCCTTTTCTCGACTCTCGAAACATGGAAAGGTCAAGTTCAGTTCCTGTGTCTTAAAAATTGATTTGGCCTCGATAACATTACCTGGTTAGATCTTGTGTGCGATAGCTTGAGTAGGTTTCTGTTTGCTATGGCAACTTTTCCAGGGTTCACCAACCCAAGTTCCCCTCCTGACGGGAATCCTAGTCATTTCCCTCCTCTTGGGAATGTTGGTGCTCCTTACATGGCGACGCTATCCCTTCCAGGGTTAACTGTCGGGTTGCCTGTTTGATTGTTTTCAACCTCTTTGGTCCCTACCGTGTCAGCTGATACTCCATCAGTCCCTCCACCTGCTCAACATCATGTTGAACCTAAGGTGGACCTCCCCCCTTCGACGCCTACTTCTACGTCTCCTTCTTGTACTTCGCCTGGTGAAAGTCTCGATTCGAATAACCAGGTGGCTAAGAAGAAGAAGAACAAGAACAAGAACAAGAAGTCTCCTAAGGGAGAGGCTACAAGCACGACCGTTGTTCCCTCAAGCACACCTCAAGTCGGGCCCCTTTCCTCTCCTCCGCGGAAGGTGAAGTTTCCTTGCTGATTATGCAAGGAGGACCATCTTCTTCGTGATTGTCCTGGCATTCCCAGGATCTTAGAAGTATGGTCTCGTGATCCGGCCCGCTCCTCATCGTCCACTGAGGCTCACGGCGATGTTACCTCATCAGTTGGGAATGGAAAGGGGAAAGGGAAGATTCGAATCCCCTGTAGACTTTGTGAAGGCAATCATCCCCTTCACCTTTGTCCACTCATGGATAAAGCCTCCGTTGTTTTGGAAAGTCTCCCCGCTCCCCCGCCCCAACTCACCGTTGGATATCAACGTCTGTCTGCAGCCGCAGATCATTCGCCTCCCGACAATGAGATTGATTCGCATTCTTCTCTTGTCCAGGTCCCTCTTCCTGAACCTGGTTGTGCCCAGCTTGTTCCAGACCGACCATTGGTCGGAAAGAGTGTCGACCAGAGTTCACCTCCTATCGACCACTCTATTTCGGAAGAGCTAAATTCCCATGTTCTTCTCGTCTCGTCGGATTCTCCTGAGCTTGATGATGGTTTTCCCATCCCAGCCTCTCCGGAGAATTGTGATTCAGTTCCTTCCGAGCAGGGGGGCAACCATATGGTTCCCCCACCAAGTAGTTCGGTCGTGTCCTTTGATTGGAGTCGTTTGGCTACCCCTCCCCTTCCATCCCATGTGCCTTTCTGGGTCACCGCCTATGCTACCCATGTGGCGCTGCCTGGCACTGTGTTAGATGAAGGAGCATCGGTTAGTCTTATGCCCGTTACTACTTGGCGAGCTTTGGGTTCCCCATCACTTGTACCTGTCGCACCGAATCTCACCGTTTTGTGATGGAGGAACGAGTCAACCATTAGGGATCCTTCCAAAGTTCCCTATCACTTTGGGGGGCAAGACTGTCTATATAGACGTCTCGGTTACCCAAGGTCCTTTAGACTTCAGTCTTCTCCTTGGTCGTGACTATGTGTATGCCATGGGAGCCCTTGTTTCTTCACTTTTCCGTGTGGTTTGCTTTCCACACGATGGAAGAATGGTGACGATGGACCAATTATCATTTGTTCGTCGACAAGCCCCTCCGGCGCCAGTATCCTTCCCTCTTGGTTCTCATCCACCAGTTGCATCTATCTCACCCCAGATCAACTACGTGGCCACCTCTCCCGTGCCTATATCCAGCCATGCCGCCGTCGTGCATAGTGTTCTGGGGGCATTGGGTCCTGACTTCCGAGACATTGACCTCCCACCGGGAGCAACACTCTTGGAAGCACCGACTTCCTATTCATTATGAGGCAGTTTGGTCGGAGCATAGTTCACTTTCCTATGTCAAGCTCCCTAAAAAATGAAATTAGGTCTGGGCGGAGCATAGTTCACTTTCCTATGTCAAGCTCCCTAAAAAATGAAATTAGGCCTGATTCGAGCATAGTTCATGATCTTGTGTCAAGCTCGTTAAAAAATGAAACTAGGGTTATGAGGATAGTTCTTTTACTATGTCAACCTCATTAAAAAATGAAACAACCCCCTTTCCCAATCGAGTCTTTGATTAAGATCTCGTAAAATACAAGTCGAGTCTTTCCAAGATCTCGAAAGTGAACCTTCATTCCATTCACTTTGTTGAACACAATGAAGCTTAGGGGGCATGTACCTCGTTTTGCATCATTATGCTGGGGGCATGCGAACTTGTAACAAGCATAGTTTTTCGTTTCAAGCTTGTGTAAACATGAAACCAAATCCAAGCAGAGTTCTCAATGGTTCAAGCTTGTGTAAAAATGAACCCATACCCGAGTCACCTTTAAGCTCTTTTCTGACTCGTAAAATATGAAAAGATTGGTGAGTATTTTTCCCTTTTTGACTCGCTAAAGAGAATAAAAATGGAGGTCTTCTTTCAGCTCTTTTCGGACTGTTTAAAGATGAAAAGATTGTCGAGCCTCCTCTCAGCTCGTCAAAAGGAACGAGAGGCGGTCGCTTTTAAAGCTCTTTTTCGACCGTTTAAACCAACAAAGATTGCCGGGTGTTTGTCGTTTTGCACTCGTTATTGGTTCTAAAACGACGTGCTCCTGACCGCTTTTTTACTTTTTCGGGTCAGGGTCACTACATATGAAAAGTACTCCTCGGTCGTAATGATCGGGCGGTTCTTTCGAGCATCGTTTTATACTTTTTCGGGCTCGAGAGACACAACTTTACGAAAAAGCACCTCCCTGGAGTTTCCTTTTCAACTGTCTTTTCAAACTCTCTAAATACGAAAAGACGCCGAGTTCTTCCTTTGTCAGACTCGTTAAAACTAAATGACATCAGGCTTCGTCGAAATGACACTCTCCAAGCATATGCTATCCCCGTCAAACTTGTCATCCAAAAATAATCAGGGTACTCGCCAGAAATGGTGGGGGAAATAAAGGAACCATAATCATCGTCATCGGCAGTATGTCGCTCTTGAACATGGCACTGTTTGCATTCGT
>APFE031753020.1:0-37500 GCA_000404065.3 Pinus taeda
TTCTATTAACTGTTGAAATCTTCTTACTTCATGACCTAAATAAAATAAATAAGATAAATAAAAAATTTCTATGAAACTCAACTTTATTTCATGATTTATAATTTAAATAAGATAAAAAAAATGGCTATGAATGTCAATTTTAATTCTTGATTTATGTCGGAAATTTGCACAATTGAAGCAATTACATTATTATCACTTTGTTGGTTTTGAAGTAAATTGTCACCATTCCCGTTAAAATATGAGAAAAGTGAGTATAGAAAATGAATGGTGTATATATATGGAGTTAGTGTTGATTAGTTATTACATTACTATCACTTTGCTGCTTTTGAAGTAAATTATGAGTATTGTTGTTAAAATATGAGAAAAGTGAGCATAGGAAATGAATAATTGTCTTAGACTCTTGGTGTATATGCATCGAGTTAATGTATTTTAATTAGCTTCAATTCAACTCTAATTTTTGCATGTGATGTATACTTGGTTTTCATTAGTTAACTCTAGTGCTTACATGTGGTGTGCACTTAGCTTTAGTTAGTTAACTCTCGAGTGCTTACATGTAGTGTGCACTTGTCTTTAGTTAGTTAACTCTAGTGCTTCCATGTGGTGCATTTGCACATTAACAAAACATAAATAAAACTTAGCTTAAGTTAGCTTTAAGTTATTGCATGTACAACTAAGGTTAAGTTAGTTTTTTTTATGTATTGATTCTCAAATCAATATTTAGTAATCAAATTCATTCTCAATTCCAATTTTTTCTCTAATAATTTTACATAGACCATAAATAAATAAATATTTATGAATATAAATAAAATAAATAATAAAAATCTTGATGGGTGGACGATCAAAGGTAACACGAGGTCATGGGAGTAGCAAGGACATTTCCTTATGATAAGTTGTGAAACAAAAGGGTCTTGGAAAGGGTAATCTAGAGGCATTTCAAAGGGTATTGAGGCACATAACCTCTAGAGGATTGTCTCTTTTTCTTTTTGGTGGTTTTATGGTATAGGAGATAGAGTTTATGGCAGAAATGACATTGATTATGCACAGGCATCCAATTTGTGCACGATCAATCACCTAGTACCTTTGTTTGAGATTATTGCAGTTACAAGGTATGGCTCTCACTAAGCTTTTGTCGAAAATCCTTACCCACAATCTCGGATTTGGGGGCTGGAAATATCTACAGTTTTCTATGTATTTGGGCTACGCGGTGACGTTCATGGTGAATGACTCTCGCAGTGTGGTTTAGGGTCTCTATCTTTTGTTTATGTTTCATTACTCCTAGCAGTCTATTGGAGTGGGACACCATTCATTCTCTAGTGGAGTGTGGTGAATTGGGCAATATTTTTCCCCACTCCCCTTTTTTTGTAATTTTTGTGTACCGTGGGGTAAGTCTTGGAAATTTGGTGTCAACAGAGTTTCACATAGGTGCAAAATTCAACCCTTGGGTAGTTGAGAAGACTATAGTAGCTGAAGGGTGGTGGTGGAGTTGCAGATCTGAACTTGGAGTAATATAGTTACTTTTTCCATTTGGCATAGATGGCCTAGGGTTCGAGGGAGAGAGTCCTATGTTTGTGCTTGAATGGGGTTTTTGGTTGGACGACCTAGTGCACTTGCAATACTACTCAGGCAATGAGGTAGGTTTTGGTGAGGGATGAGGCCATGTGGCCAATAGGTAGCACAGGGTGGATAAAGAAGAGTGGTGGTTGATGATGAGGTGGGAAGGGCAGAGGTTGATGAGGAGTTGGCTGAAGTGTGAGCCCCTTCACGAGGCTTTATGGACTAGCATCCTACTCTGAAAATTTTAGACTCTTAGATGATGTATATCATAGCAATATTGCAAGAAATGCAACAATAAAGACATGATGACCTTAATGAAGTCATTTCCTTCCTCAATAACCTACAACAAAACTAGTAGAATATATTGGACCATTTGGGATCTATCAAAACAAGCTAACAACAAATAGATTGCCTATACTAGATAAAGATGTATTTAGCTAATGTGAAGTTCCATGCTCATGGTGATCATCACTGTCTAAATGCATTGATGTCATGCACCTTACTTTAGTTGTGCTTATTAATGGATACTAGTTGTCTTCTTCTTTAGACCTCTTGTCATTAATTTTTTGTTATTTTGTGAAGTTTAATAAGTTGTTCTCATGATGATTATCTCTAGTGACTAACAAACCTTATTGGAGTTAATGTGGTTAAAGTGAGTCCAGAAAACCATTGACTATACATTTTTTTTAAGAGTTAATAAAAAAGGTTGATCCATACCGGAAGAAAAAATAATTAAAAATGTTTTTGAAAATTGTACTCAATATCTTTTTTTGGGTTTCACATAGCATTATATACGAGGATTATATTTCAATTTTAGACTTTTAAATTGAAGATTATATTAATTACAAAATTTATTGATATGATGCAGATTGATGTTGTTAAAATAAATACTAAATAAAAACATAAATGCTATGAAATATTAAGGTCAACGGATCATATATGTTTGCAATTCTCATGGCTGGAGCCACTACTTAAGTATCATCTTCCGCCTCTCAAATCCACAGCCAAATCGTCTCGAGGGAACAGAAATTAACTGAGTGCCGCAGACAAGGAGAAATGGAAAATGAAAATTGCAGACAAGTAGAGATGAAGAATGCATATATTCCGACCTCACATGGTACGTAGCATTTTCATTTTGTCTGTTTGGCGTTGATTTCTCACAGTAATGACAGAGAACTAGTTCAAGTGGCCACTCTGTGATTACATTTTCTGCATGTTAGCAGTTTTGTAATGGTTTTTTTTTTCAGATATATCGTCCTGCAGTAGAAACGATGGAGATCAGGAACACAAATCATCCACTGAGAACAAAGAAGATTTCGATGACCAGTCCCCGATCGAGCAGGTGGCTCTCACTGTGCCTACAACGGACGATCCAACCATTCCCGTCCTAACTTTCAGGATGTGGGTTCTCGGAATTTTGTCTTGCGTTATCCTATCGTTTCTAAATCAGTTTTTTGGGTACAGAAGGGAACCCCTTACCATTAGTTCAATCGCTGCTCAGATTGCAGTCGTCCCTCTTGGCCGGCTAATGGCAGCAACCATCACCAACAAAAAGTTCTTTGCAGCCAGCACATGGGAGTTCTCGCTGAATCCGGGGCCATTTAATACAAAGGAGCATGTTCTCATCACAATCTTTGCCAACGCAGGGTCAGGAACTGTATATGCAATTGGCATTGTCGATATTGTCAAAATTTTCTACAAGAAGAAGCTGACCTTTTTCAGCCAATTGTCGATATTGTCAAAATTTTCTACAAGAAGAAGCTGACCTTTTTCGTTTCTTTACTCGTTGTCATGACAACCCAGGTTAGGTTTTGACCATTTCTGCTCGAAAGGTTCGTTAAATTCCCTGATGCTTGTTGTTGTCTGCAATATTTCTCACTGTTTTAGATATGCAGATGTTGGGGTATGGATGGGCAGGGGTCTTCAGAAAATATCTAGTGGAACCTCCTACAATGTGGTGGCCTTCAAATCTTGTTCAGGTTTCTCTGTTCAGGCAAGGAGTCTCATTTCATATGATTGGATGAATATATATATATGTGTGTGTTTTGAGATGTTTGATTAATATAAGCGTTCATTAACATGTGAACTAGAATCGTTATTTTGTTTCAATTTTGTTGATTGCAGAGCTCTTCATGAGAAGGAGGAGAGGCCCAAAGGAGGCCTTACACGAAATCAGTTTTTCATGACAGTCCTTTCTGTTGGAGACGGTAATTTCCCCTGTGCGCGCAGGAGGCCACCAGCCAAACCGCCCGGTCAGCAGTCAACGGCCACCCCGAAACCACCGAAGCAAACCACAAAACCAGCCGGTCTCATATCGCACCACCCTTCAGCGAAAGGTAGTTTCCGTGCAACGAGCTCCGATGCAATTGGGAGCTGACAACTGTCCAGCAAGTGATGCTGGCCTGACATCATCAAGTCACATCCATCGGAAGGTATCCTTCACCTAACTAACCCCTCCCGATATGCGTCCGATCAACAGTGAATGTCCTCCGCCGCTCGATCTCCTGTCCGCCGGTTAAAGTCTCCATGGTACGCGTACGGGGCCTGTTAAAATATAATGAGGTGTGGACCATACGTTGCCACCCATACCTTATGATTATTTGATGTCATATGGTTTGGTAAAAGTTTAATATTTCATACGGCAAGTCAATAGGAGCATGGGCGGAAAATGTCAGGTGAAGTTTTTTAATGTTTTACCTGCGGCCCTTTAATAAAAAGTATGGGGTAAAATACAAAGTAAGTTTTTTGTTTTATTTTTTATTATTCGTGCATATGAAACAAAAAAGAGTTGACTCCATTAGTTGTGATTTGCATTGCACACAGTGAAAAATTTTGGGCTCGCAGCAGCCTGTAAAAACTATGGTGTGTGTGGGTTAAAACTGTATTGTAGTTGCACACAAGAGGAGAAGTGTGAAAAACCCAAAGATTGTAATTCTGTGTGAAAACACACGGTGAAAATAGAAAACAGGGTCCGCAGCACCTGTAAAAGACCAACGAAGAAGAACCAGGGGAACACACATGAATGTGTGTGAATATTTTTGGTTTGTAATGTAATGTCATTTTTGAATGAAATGCAGCAGAGTAAAAACCATTTTGTCTTGGTGATGTAAAAAGAAAAAGAATGCACAGCAGTGCAGGAGGAGGAGAAGTAAATGAAACCAGTGGGTTGTTTTGGTTTTCAAACCATGTATTGTTTCACACAGGTGAAAAGGTAACTCTGTAACTCCCTGTAAGTTTTGTTTTCACACAGCAGTGAATGTAAATGAAATATTTACACAGTGGTGTAAAATTCATAGGAGGCAGAGTAATTTATCTTGTAATGTTTTGGTGAATCCCTCTCAGTAAAAGAGGATGAATATGTCTCTGTAAATTCTCAGGTGAAAACAGAGTTTTGGTTTAATCTTATTTTTGGTAAATCCCTCTCAGCAAAAAGGATGAATGTGTAACTGTGAACTTATTTTAATGAATGGAAATCTTTTATGGTGGTGCATTACTCTGTTCAGTGAATTTTTTTTAAGGGTAAAGATCCTGGAGTAGAGCAAAGGAAACAGAGCATTGGCTCTGTGGTGTTTGTCTGGTTTTGGTCTTTCCCATTGCAAACGAAAAATACCCAACAGTGGTATCAGAGCTAGTCCAGGCTCTTTGATGGAGACAGAGCAGGTTCATGCTCTTTGAAGTGTCAAAGAAGCTGAAGGAAAGACCCTTGTTGCAGCAGCAGTAAAGCTTCTCCAGCTGTGTGCAGTTTCAGCCAAAGGGATTCAGGTATTCCTCAAAGTTTTTGACTTACTGTTAAAAAAACAGTCAGTGGTTTTAAAAACACAGTCAAGTTTTTTTTAAAATTAGTTAAGAATGGCAAGGTCAAAGAAGAAAGTGTCCAAATCCCCTAAAGTTGTGACTCCCTCTTCTACTAAAATAGAAAACAATCAATTTGTAAACTTTCTATTTGAGGGTTTAAAGTTTGATGGGGACTTTGATATATGGGAAATAAAAATGAGGACTTTCTTAAAGTCTGAAGACATTGAAGTTTGGGAGTCAGTGATTGATGATAGAAAAATGGATGGAGAATCCAAGGAATACAATGCAAAAGCAGCAAAGATAATCTTGGATGGGCTGCCTGATTCTGTAAAGAAGAATCTAGGAAAATATTCATCAGCAAAGGATATATGGGACAGACTGCATGAGCTTCATGCAAAGAGAGCACTGACCATGACCATCAGTGAAGAAGGAAATTCTGAACCCATCATAGAAGCTGAAAATGAGAAGGTTGACCTCATCAAGCTTCAAGTGCAAGAAAGGAATGAAGAGCTTGCCAAGCTTAAGAAAGAACTTGATGAAAGCAAAAGGAAGCATCAAGAAGAAGTCATATCCATGACAAATCAGTTGAATAAAGCAAAGAAGCAGGGAGATGCCTTGTCAAGTCAACTTGAACAAAGGCACAAGAGAGTGAACAAACTTGAAGAAGAGATTGGACAATACAAGGTAGAGGTATCCTCCCTTAAGTCTGATCTACAAGAAGTCAAGAAGCAGGCACAAGAAGCTGAAAGGAAAATGGAGAGCAGTCAAGCAGAAATCTCCAAAATGAAGTCAGATGTAATCTCTCATAAAATAGTAGCAGCTGAAGCTACTCGTAGCAAGGAAGAAACTGAGGGACAACTTACAAAGAAGAATGCTGAGTGTGAAAGATTGGAAGAGGAGATTGTCCTCCTCAGGAAGAAGGTTGAAGGGATGAACAAGATCATAAAGAGCTCTCAAGCTTTGGATGACACGCTCAGCTATCACAGATCTCCATCTGATAAATCAGGACTTGGATATGTAGGTGAATCCTCAAACAAGGATGAAAATGCTTTAAGCAAAGGAGATGTGAAGAAGCCAGAAAGAAATGGTAATGCTCCTAGTTCCAGCAAAGGTAAGGAGAAAAATGAAGGCTGCCATAGTAGAAAACCAGCTCCAAGAAGAAATGTAGCTGATGGAAAAGAGGCAAGAGGCAATGGTGATCATCAAAGGATCTCAAGGCAGCAAGGCTTCAGAAGTACATCAAGGAAACCTCCATCTCCCAGGTACCAAAGTTCATTTTTTGGTTATTGTTATTCTTGCTCAAACTTTGGTCATATGGCAAAAGATTGTAGAACATTTCATGGAGATAGATGTTGTGGTCCCCGACAGTCTCCAAGAAATAATTTTATAAGAAGAAATCATGAATTTTTATTCATGAAAAATGTTGAATGTTTTAAGTGTCATAACTTTGGGCATATGGCACGAGATTGTAACTTGACATGGGCTCTTACACAAGCTAGACCCATGCAAAAGAAGAAAGTTACACAAGTATGGAGAAGGAAGGAAAGGCAATCTGAAAATGCCTTGAACTCCCCAGTGGATCCAAATTTGTTTTGAGAAGAGTCTGCCAAAAGAAGACAAGCACACATTAAAGGGGAGCTTATAATTTTTGTTGCTGAAGTGTCTTAACAGTCACTCTTTGATGAAGATTTTTTTTAAGGGATAAATACGAAGTTAAATCTGCCATAACAGCAGAGAAGAAAAAGGGGCAGCGCTCAAATGTGAAGAGCAGCAGCGCAATAAAAAATGTATGCAAAGCATGGAGACCCTCACAGCAGTGGGAAGATAGAACATAAAACAGCAGATTTTGAATTTTTGTTATGGAGCACATGCATTTAAATGCATAGCAATGGAAGGTAGTTTCCTTCTATGAAATGTGAGAGAACATACTCACAGCAGAGTGAGTACAATACACAGCTAAAAGAAATGTAATGTTTTTCTTCATATGCATTCAGCATGCAAAGAAATGCACAAAGAGAAACAGGGACAGCAGATTTTTTTAATGCACATGGGTGAATGAAAATGTGTGGCAGCAGAAAAATGAAAGGTACTGCACAGCAGTGCATTGTGTAAAAAAATAAATGAAGACTAAGATTGTGTGAAGCAAGGTGTAAAGAAAAAGGCAGCAGTCCGTGTTAATTTTTTTTGTGTGGAGAATGCAGCACAAAACAGTGTGAGGATGATTTCTCTCTATGTGCAAGTAATGGAGAGTAAAGAGTTAGTGTATGGGCACACAACAGTGTGATGAAACAAAAGGCAGCCACAGTGCAAATTACAGAGGCAATGCAGCAGCAAATAAAAACCCAGGGATGACAGAGTCTATGGTTATGGGTATGGACAGCAGTGCATAAAAAAAATGCAGCAGCATGATGGCAAGAAGAAGAAGCACAGTAGTGCGAAGAAATGTGTTTTTACACAGCAATGCAAACAAAAAAAATGCAGCAGTATGATTTTTTTTTGTTGAAGAAATGAAAAGTTTTTTGGACAGCAGCAGATGTAAAAGAAATGTTTACACATAGGAGTGTAAATTTGTAAGGTGGGACAAAGTAATTGTTCCAGAAAAGACAGAGTATTATGTCTTTGAAGAATGCACAACAATGCAAAGTTTGCAATGAAATGTAAGTGAAGTGCAGCAACACATCAGCAAGTGAAGACACAGCAGTGTGGGGTAGACACAGCAAAGAAGATGGCACAACAGTGCAACAGAGAATATGCAGCAGCAGCAGCATAAAAGAACAAGGTAATGAGTATGCACAACAGTGCAATGAATGTTTTGTTTTGAAACTGCATCTAAAGCAGTGTTTGGCGTTGATCCCTCCGTGAGAGGAAGTGAAGTTCTTAGTGTATCCGTCTATTAAAGAGGAAGGTGCTCTTAAGCACAGGTAAATCCCTCTATCAAGAGGATGATGCTTTTCAGCATAGTCACAGGTGTATCCCTCTGTCAAGAGGAAGGTGTTCTTCAGCACATTGTTATGGTGGATCCCCTCTATCACAGCAAGGTGCTAATTAAGCACAGTTTCAGGTTAATCCCTCTATTAAAGAGGAGACTATTTTGTTGTTTGCTGGAACTGCATGTGAAGCAGTGTGAATCCCCTATGGAAGAGGAAGATGCTTTTTTAGCATAGACAGGTGAATCCCTCTAGTTTAGAGGAAGATGCTTTTCAGCATAGACAGTGGTGAATCCCTCTGTTAAGAGGAAGACTCTTTTGCAACAACAGCATGTCAAGGAGTTGAGGAAGTGTCTGGGTATGACCGAATGCCCAGCAGGTGAAATTAAAGAGGAGTGTTGGAGACGGTAATTTCCCCTGTGCGCGCAGGAGGCCACCAGCCAAACCGCCCGGTCAGCAGTCAACGGCCACCCCGAAACCACCGAAGCAAACCACAAAACCAGCCGGTCTCATATCGCACCACCCTTCAGCGAAAGGTAGTTTCCGTGCAACGAGCTCCGATGCAATTGGGAGCTGACAACTGTCCAGCAAGTGATGCTGGCCTGACATCAGCAAGTCACATCCATCGGAAGGTATCCTTCACCTAACTAACCCCTCCCGATATGCGTCCGATCAACAGTGAATGTCCTCCGCCGCTCGATCTCCTGGAAGCTGTCCGCCGGTTAAAGTCTCCATGGTACGCGTACGGGGCCTGTTAAAATATAATGAGGTGTGGATCATACGTTGCCGCCCATACCTTTTGATTATTTGATGTCATATGGTTTGGTAAAAGTTTAATATTTCATACGGCAAGTCAATAGGAGCATGGGCGGAAAATGTCAGGTGAAGTTTTTTAATGTTTTACCTGCGGCCCTTTAATAAAAAGTATGGGGTAAAATACAAAGTAAGTTTTTTGTTTTATTTTTTATTATTCGTGCATATGAAACAAAAAAGAGTTGACTCCATTAGTTGTGATTTGCATTGCACACGGTGAAAAATTTTGGGCTCGCAGCAGCCTATGAAAACTATGGTGTGTGTGGGTTAAAACTGTATTGTAGTTGCACACAGGAGGAGAAGTGTGAAAAACCCAAAGATTGTAATTCTGTGTGAAAACACACGGTGAAAATAGAAAACAGGGTCCGCAGCACCTGTAAAAGACCAGCGAAGAAGAACCAGGGGAACACACATGAATGTGTGTGAATATTTTTGGTTTGTAATGTAATGTCATTTTTGAATGAAATGCAGCAGAGTAAAAACCATTTTGTCTTGGTGATGTAAAAAGAAAAAGAATGCACAGCAGTGCAGGAGGAGGAGAAGTAAATGGAAACAGTGGGTTGTTTGGTTTTCAAACTCGATGTATGTTCACACAGGTGAAAAGGTAACTCTGTAACTCCCTGTAAAGTTTGTTTTCACCAGCAGTGAGTATGAAATATTACACACGTGGTGTAAAATTTCATAGGAGGCAGAGTAAAATTATCCTTGTAATGTTTTGGTGAATCCCTCTCAGTAAAAGAGGATGAATATGTCTCTGTAAATTCTCAGGTGAAAACAGAGTTTTGGTTTAATCTTGTTTTTGGTAAATCCCTCTCAGCAAAGAGGATGAATGTGTAACTGTGAACTTATTTTAATGAATGGAAATCTTTTATGGTGGTGCATTACTCTGTTCAGTGAATTTTTTTTAAGGGTAAAGATCCTGGAGTAGAGCAAAGGAAACAGAGCATTGGCTCTGTGGTGTTTGTCTGGTTTTGGTATTTCCCATTGCAAACGAAAAATACCCAACACTTTCATGTAGTTTTGCTTATTATGTAATCCCCGGCTATCTATTTCCCATGGTGACATCCCTGTCATGGATCTGCTGGGCCTTTCCACACTCTGTTCTTGCACATCAATTGGGTTCAGCACTATATGGCCTGGGCATTGGCTGCCTAGGAATAGATTGGTCCACCATTTCTTCTTACCTGCAAAGCCCTCTTGCTACTCCCTGGTTTGCAATAGCGAACATGGCAGTCGGATTTGTGCTTGTAGTGTATGTAATAACGCCGTTAACATATTGGTTCAACTTGTATGATGCAAAGACATTTCCAATCTTTTCTGACAGCCTCTTCAACTCCACTGGCCAACCATACGACATCGCCGGAATCGTTGATTCAAACTTCCATCTCGACCGCGAGATTTATGAGAAGAATGGACCAATACATCTTACCACATTCTTTGCTTTTACGTATGGCGTTGGGTTCGCTGCATTAAGTGCCGCACTGGTTCACGTCCTTCTGTTTCATGGAAAGTATGTTATCAATCCCCGAATTCATCAGGATTCCATGGATGCAAAAAAAATCAGAATGACAATAATGGGTTATAATTTGTTGCAGGGATATTTGGAGGCTTAGCCAGTCTGCTTTCAGAGTTCAGAAATTGGATGTGCACACCAGACTAATGAGAAAGTACAAGCAAGTGCCACAATTATGGTTCACTGGAATTCTCGTCGGCACTATAGCTTTAGCGATTTTTACATGCGAATATTACAGTGAACAGATTCAATTGCCATGGTGGGGAGTAATACTAGCATGTGGCATTGCCTTCTTCTTCACATTACCCATTGGTGTTATCGCTGCAACTACCAATCAGGTAGGTCTATGCGTCATTCATGCAAATTGACTTTTGTTTCGTCAAGCAAAACCATGTCGAGCATACTATATTATCAGTCTTGCTTCAAACTAAATCTTGGATTGCGTTGGTCATGGTAGACGCTAGGTCTGAACATCATCACGGAGTACATCATAGGTTATGTTTATCCAGGCAAACCAGTTGCAAGCGTTTGCTTCAAAACGTATGGATATATAAGCATGGGGCAAGCCTTGTCATTCTTGGAGGATTTTAATCTAGGTCATTATATGAAAATCCCTCCTAGAGCAATGTTCTCGGTACAGGTATTTAACATGGAACTATTTAATTTTGTACCAAGCATACCTTGGCAGGGCATAGAGTAGAAGTTTCATCAATCTAAAATAGAATTTTCGAAAATTCGATGAAATTTATATTTATTACAAGATTAACTAAAAATCTATGTTTACTACAAGTTTACAGCCATTATTTATTTCTTGTAACTTTTACTTCAATTGGCGTGCTGGAGATGATTTAGAATCCTTGTTGCAGATTGTGGGCACAGTTATTTCAGGGATTGTGTACTTAAGCACAGCATGGTGGATCATGCATTCCATTCCCAATATCTGCGACACTGCTGTATTGCCCTCTGACAGCCCATGGACATGTCCAGGCGATCACGTCTTCTACTCCGCTTCTGTAATATGGGGATTAGTTGGACCCAGGAGGATTTTTGGAAATCTTGGTGAATATGGAGCAATCAACTTGTTTTTCTTAGTAGGAGCAATAGCTCCAGTCATAGTGTGGTTGTTTCACAAGGCATACCCTAAGAAAGAATGGATCAGGCTTATCAATATGCCTATTCTCATCGGAGCCACAGGGATGATGCCCCCTGCTACAGCAGTGAATTATACAAGCTGGATACTCATGGGTTTCATTTTCAGCTTTGTACTCTATAGATATAAGAAGGACTGGTGGAAGCGTCACAATTATGTGATGTCTGCAGGATTGGACGCAGGATTGGCGTTCATGGGAGTCCTTCTCTACTTCTGCTTGGGATATGAAAATATTTCATTGAATTGGTGGGGAGCAAACATAGACGGTTGCTCTCTCGCAGTGTCCCGCAGCTGAAGGTTGCCCATAGACGAGGCTTCCCAGGAACTGATTTTTCCGTCGGGTGGCAGATGTTGTTGCTTTGAAGTTTGATGTTCACGTTTCGATAGTTCCTGTTCACTAGGAGGGATTAGCCCATTTCTTTTCTTTATTTCAGTCTGTACATTGGAAGAAGTGACATTACGTTACAAAATGGAATTGTATCTTATCATAATTAGATTTTTAAGCCACAGATGGTTATTGTTTTACCATTATATATATATATATATGTATGTGTGTTTAGTTAAAAGAAGTTAGTGTTATTATTATTAAAAATGAGAGGTTGAATTCGGTAGAGCGTGTTTATTTTATGTTTTAAAGGAAATCAATTATATTTGAGTATAATTTTATTTTTTGGCATTTATTTTTGGGAATTTATATTTGTTTATCTTTTTTATCTTTTATAGGAATAAGTTAATATTTTATTTATGGGAATTGAACATCTATGGTGGAGAAGAATTACCTTTCCTCACCACCATATTACCAGAAAATGGTATGGTTTTTGGATAACAAGATGGTATGATTTTTGGATAACAAAAGAGTGTGATTAATGATTTTAAATTTAATGATTAATATTTTGAAAAGCAAGATTTTGATTTTTGTCCATTGGAAATGAAATTATTGTGGTGGAGAAGAATTACCATTCCTCACCACCATATTACCACAAAACGGTAAGGTTTCTCTATAACACGAGAGTGATATAAGGGATTTACAAGCTTTTGATTTATGTTCATTAGAAATGAAATTATTGTCTTTTTTAAATCTAAAGGAATTACATAGTTATTTGTGGTTTGGTGGGAAGAGTGTGAGATCTACCTCCCAACCATCCCTTGGAGCCACTTCAACTTGGAAAGGAAATGCAACCAATATTTGAATAGATAGAAATTCCATATATTAAAGTCCCATAAGTTATCAAACCCGACACTAGTACCATTATTTAACATTATGTATCTATATGTGTCTATGTTACCATATATCAATCCATTATCAAACATCATACAAAGGACATGCATTCATTTGACCTCACAATCATAATTTGAAATTTGAATAAGTAAGAACACTCTTCTTTTTGCTAATTCATTTTTTCTTTAGTTGTCTAAAATTTTGGACTCAACATTCGAAGGAGAATCATATTTTCTACCAATTTAAAAACTAGATGCTCATCCCATAATGGTTACGAAAATGAGAGTTATGATTTGAAAGTGCAAATGGTTATAAATATATGATTTTCTATGCCATTGTTTCCTTCTGATTTTATTTGATTCTTCTCGCTCATATTTTTGGTACATATATTCTATGACCAAGATTACACGAATGTAGGTTTTAAAGAGTTTTGCAATTGCTAGTTTTGGTAACACTTAGGAAATTTTGTTTACTAAAATGTCTTTTTTAAGGAAGGATTTCAATAAAATATTTTCATTCTAATGGTTTTCATGTATTATAAATTATCATGGTAGTTTGTGAGTTGCATATAAACACTATTGGCTTTTCGGGATGATATTTACTTTTAGATCATTGTTAGAAGTAAATGGATAAGTGAGGGGAAGATACTTAGTTATCTAATTTTAGTTATAGGAGTATTAGTTAGAGGGGCAGAAAACCTTAGTCTCCTTTACAGTTGTCAGTCCCCAATTTAGATGCAATTTTTTTAGATCTTTTGATGGCTCATATTAGGCTTACATGAACAAATAATCAATGGATTGTATTAACTCCCGACACTTAATGAAATTAATAAGTCCTAAATATAGAAGCGAAAATTCATGGATACAAAAGATGAAGTTTGTGAATAAAGAAGATAAATTTTGTGGCCATGGAAATTGATATTTAGGGACATAGGAGATTAATTTAATGGCTGCAAAGGCTCGAGGTGAGGTATCGAGAGGTTACGGATAGTGTGAAAGGTCCTATTTTAGATCAATTAACCTCTATGCCTCCACATAATACTAATAATAAATTAAAGAGAATGAAAAATAAAATAAAACTATTATGCACTCCCACCCAACCCCTGGTACAACTACTCTTCTTGTTGGCGTCCAAAGTCACACCACATTGTCTAAACATTGAAGAGCCTAGGAACATATAAAATTTCTTGTTTAGAGTTCTCTCATTTTCTTCATTAATTTTCATCTATTCATTCAGAAGTTACGTGAAAAACACATGGAACCTTTGAAAAGTACTATTGGTTTTGTTTCTTTCACTTCTTTCCAGGTTGAGGCATTCATACACTTGGGGTTTGGCATACAAATTATGGTTATGGTGGAAATTTGAGGAAATTAATGAGAGGACAAGAAAAATAACTAGGCACTTAAGAATATTTCCATTTAACATAAATATGAAGTGAGCTTGAATTTAGAATAAAAAACCCATGTGATAATGAATAAGAAGAATAAATGCTTCATAAAATCCTATTTCTTATCACATATGTTAAACACACATGGGCAACAATAGAATATAAAGGATAAAACATGAGAGTACAATTTTTATTAACAAATGATATATAATTATAGTGCATAGTTTAAGTATTGGGTTCCACATCCCAAGGTCTCTTGGACTTCCTTTCGTCTATTCGGCTTCCACACTAACCCATTGAGGATTAAGTGTCCAACATTCCCCCCTTTAATCCGAAGGGTTATGTATGAGTCCAAGAAGAGCGTTGTAATACAAAAGGTGCAAAAATGCATGGCAGCACTAGGCTGAATGTGCTCTCTAAAATCTTGGTATAAAGGGCGGTAGTTTAAGGATGACCACCAACATTGAAACGCTTACTGCAGTTCCCGGAATTCTTCCAAAACTAGCAAGAAGTTAAAGTCTTCTATTAGAGGAAGAGCTCCTATTGTTTTGAAGATGGAAACCTTCAACCATGAAGGGGGGTCTCACCCCGCACAAAAGGGAGAACTTCAACCTGAAAAGGGAAGTCTCAACCTGTGATGGTTTAAGGATGACCAACACCTCTGGAATGCTTAATGCAATTCTTGGAACTCTTCCAAAGCTGGCAAGAAGCTTGAGTCTTCTGCTAGAGGAAGTGTTCTCAATTTTGTTCTTGGAATTCTTCCAAAACTGGCAAGAAGTTGGAGTCTTCTGCTAGGGGAAGTGTCCCAAATTACCAACTGAAGGCATGTTCACGGGCATCTTTTTATCTAGCTACAACTCTGAAACTGGTGTGGCTGGTTGTGGCTCAGGCTCACTTGATGTGGCTTTGAAGCTTGTAGATGACCATCATTTTCCCCCTTGTCAGATACAAGGTGAGATGATGAAGAAAACTCAACTACAAGACTGTTCAATACTCTCGAACAAGTTTTGGCATGTGTTTGGAATATCTTCTTAGCTGTTGATGCCCATTGCCAAGAAGCAATCCATACATGATGAATCTTTGTTCTTGCAGGACATTTGTTTCTGAAGAATCTGTGTGAAGAATGGGTGGTTTTATGACAGTGCTTACATGGATGAAGATCAAAACAGTGATCTTTCAAATGGCCAACTCAGTCATAGTGTTGGCATTTCACAATCTATTGTTGTTTCTACCGCTGTGGAAGAGAGGCATAATCTAGAACAACTGTAGGTGAACTGTCATGACTAATAGGTGGAGATGAATCATTCTCAAGAAATCCAGCAGTTTGAAATTGAATTGGCTTTGAGTAGTCTGGAATATGAAAAGGCAAGTCCTTATCATATCCAAGACGAGTTCTGTGCTTGTTTTGGACAAGCTCTTCCCAAGGTCTGATGATGGGCTTGGGAAGTGCAAGCTGAACCTCTACATCTGCATGTAACCTTGCTGCTTTATCTGAATGAACTGTAACATTATGGACTTTCCGTTGATGGGTTGTTGTATCAATGTTTTGAATAGAAACATTTTCAGAATGACTCCTCTATTTTAGTTCTTCTTGTTGTCTTTGAGATCCGAGCTGCTAAAATCAATCTGTTCTTGTGCATTTTGCAAACAGGTTTGAATATTTCTGAGAATGACTTTATCAATCATGATTGTGTTGTCGACAGTAGAATGTATTAAATTGTTTAATAGTTCCAACACTCCATCAGCCATTTTCCAACAATTTATATTATTGAATGCAACCCCAAAATCAAATAAAGGGTTCTCCACAAAGCAAGACCTCAACGTACTAGCTTCAACGCTTCTCATCATATATGAAGGATCAATATTATACTAGCATATAGGTTGGATCAGCGTACAATAACCAATAGCTCATGTCATCGCAGATAACCAAAACACACAACATCAACATCATCTCCCATGGAATCCATATATCACTCCTTCAGCATATAATAGTCTTGACCACCGAAATTACTCAAGTATTTTATAAAATGGAAAATGATTTTTTTTTCTTTTACAAAGATATTGCATGCAGTCACCAGCACAAACTTATTTTTGAACAGAGCAAAAAATAAAGGCAGTCACTCACTCACAGGTTTATTTACATAGCAGGACACTATTTCTTTTCACCGGTCATCTAAAAAATGATCCCAAGTTGCTTGGAAATAAGATTGACTTTGTAAACAAATTAACTTTAAATCTTCAATAGCAAATGGATGGCGCTGGCTCACGATACTTTTATAGATTGTGGCTATAAATAATAGGAATCACTAGCTTCTTTACTCACGTTGTTGGCTCTGTGATAATTATTCTCCTTATTTTGTGATGGCTCTGGTAATCTTGAGAATTCACGGTGCCCTCAGTTCGCGTAAACAACACTAGAAGCTTACCACACCAATGCTCACGTTCACACCTCCCACATTTTTTTCTCCTTTTCTCTTCTGCTCCTGCAACAAATCAAAATTTTCTCTTCTCTCCTCTAGTGCAAGCAGTGGTCCTCTCTCAATCTAAACACACATGGAGAAATCTAGCTCATTCGGTGAAGCAGTGTGGACATTGTAGGACGTTTGTGGCTTGCTCCATTGGAAATTGGAATATCAGGCATATAAGACAGAATTTTGGCCCTTGAACAATTAATCTTATACCCTGCTATATCAATGTTCAACGCAGTTCACTGTAGCAGAGTCGTTTAACACATGCATATTCAATGTAGATTCATTAGGCCTTCCACTCGTGATCAATATTCCACCAACATCCACAGTCTCCAAGAAAGGAAAACCAACATTGTCATAAAATTTTACCGAACAAAACTTTCATACCATTTGACTCCTAGATCAAACTACACAAATATACCACCTTTTTTTTTACTACAGATTATACATAAGGGGCAGTGCACCAACACACCACGGAGTAATTCTACGAGGGAGAATTACACTAGAGTTTTACCAGAAATTTTGTTCTTGCAAGCGCCCAAATTTGGATACCAACCTCTGCTACGTGAACTCTATGGTAGGAGAATAAACCTCTATATTCATTATAGAGATTGTAATCCTGTACAGTTTAAAATAAATCAAAAAAGAATGCAAAAAACTAGCATTTGAACGCTTAAAGAACCAAATCGTAGGAAGAAAATCAAGACAAAGATTCTCTTACTAAATGAAATCACCAATGGATATCAAGGATGTATTGCATGCCATCACATATATGGAATGGAAAATCACAGTAATATTTCCACTATTAAATTTTAACACATTCCCTTCCACTAAAGAGGGTAGTGCAGTAAGGTTTGATGCCAAAATGTAGAGTTCCACCTCACTAACACAACTGAATCACAATGAACCTTCGTTGGCAAGATTGGTGGGGTAGTTACCCTAACCCTCATGAAGTAATCACTATTTACCATTAACAAGACCCAATCCTAATCGTCCATTTGACAGATTGTGAAAGTGCCATGACGAAGGCAAAGATTGAAACCAAGTGTCACATTCACATGACCACCCATTGAGTTAGCATACATCTTGTTAGGGTCGTGTTTTAAAAAATATATATGCAAAGGACACAATACCAACTATGGTAGGCAAGTGACATTATGTGTCAAACTTATAATATTACATGAAGATTACGTGTAGGAGATTTTATCACTCAACTTCTAGGACTTCACCATAGGAAATCATATATAAATATTTATAATGTTGTGCTAGTTGAGCGGTCAAACAATTAAAAGGTGATTTCGTCTAAGATATGCTTACGTTGATATATAAAAGGATCATTTCATGGAAGTACCATATATATAGATAGAGGTTAAAAAAAATTGCAATGTTCATATGAGCATTGAAGAAGGTTAGGATACAAGACTAAGAGGCAAGGATGTCATAAAAGAACTTGGTTTAAAAAATGGAAAGAATACAAAGCGTTTGATTTTATAATTATAAGATGTATTAGAAATGATGATGACACGCCATGGTAAAAGTAAAATTAAGAAATAATTTTTTTTTGATGTATACTAAATTTCTACTCATTATTCTCAGTACATTAATATTGAATTTAATTAGGTAATTTTAGTAAAATTTACAAGAATGGATGAAGGCAATAATTTGAAAATGACTTGGAAAAGAAAAAAAAACTATACACATTTTTTTCAAAAGTAGAGAGGGAGATGTTACATTGGTATCACGCTAGGTTTATAAGCTCGACTCTAATTAAAATCAACACTAAATGTTTCTTACGAGATAATGGACCAATTAAATTTACGTGTTAAGGAAAGAGAAGCAAAACAATGTTTCCATGAGTAAATAGGTATAAATTTTATTACATAAGCTAAGATTGTAAAGTAATAATTGAATTTTTATTGGGTACCATTATCTACAAGAATTGGTTTTCTAGGCATTTAGGAGAGAAAGAAAATGTTTGGAAAACTTATTTAATAGTACATGTTAATTAGTAAATCACATCTCATGATTGTTGAATAGTGAGTAGAGAAAGAAGTTCATAATATATAGAAATCTCAATATACTTACATAGACAAGTCTCCAGATGTATATGTGTGTAATTCTGTAAAATGACATTTCCTATCTTATCGTGTTAAGAAATCATAAAGTGTGGATATATATGTTTAAGGTATAAGATCCCTGTTTTCATATGAAATTATCGTGGAAAGGTTAGAGTTATATGCATAATAGATTCATGTTGATAATTGGGAGAGTTTCTTTTTATTTTCCCAAAACATATTTTGATACAACAACTACAAGATTTATATTTATAAATGTCTTAAATTTTAGATATTGTACATATTTTTGAGGAAGGAGATAGATTCCATAAAAAATAAAGAATAAAAAAATGTAAAATCTATTAGTGATGCCAAACAATCAATATTTAACTATTATTCTAATAAACTTTGGAAGTACTTACTCGATTAGTACAAAACTACCTTTTCAGGTACCTTGGTCATAAAGTCCTCATGTACTAGATATTGACGGAGGATATTGCAAAGAGAAACAAATAAGGAAATATTCGATGATAAAATAAAATTTCAATCTATAATATAAGAATAATTATGTACTTGCATGAGCAATAAGCTGAGAAGGGATGGAGGTTACAACAATGTTGTAAAATATTCACAATAATAATTGTATATAAATTAATATATACATAATAATATGTACATAAGAATCATAAACTTAATTAAAAAGGATCGCATAAACAAAAATATATGGTGTAGGGATACTAGGAGGATGCCCTATGCGCTTACCTCATTGATAAATTTAATAAATATGTGAGGAGATACAGAACACTTATGGTACCTATATATATATATATATATATATAATATAATATATATATATCTCTGTGTGTGTGTGTTATGTGTTTGTGTGTGAGTCAATTATAATTATATTTGTTCATTGATAGGAATTGTTAGGATCATTTCTACAAAATTTAACACTAGCAAGTGATATGATGGATATCGATAGTATTAACTATATATGTTATACATAATACATATTGGTGTATATGTGAGATAACAATAAGATAAAAGATTCTGTATATCTATGATATAACTTAGTTATAAATATGTCCAATACAGTATTATCTAGTTGGCATGAGTAAGTTTGGATTTCATCAATGATAAAAACTTGAAAAGAAGTTAATGCAAATTCTTCACTTAAAGGTCTCCTTGTGAAGGGAGACATGAAAACTCATTATAACAATAGAATGGTTGGTATGAAAAATTAGCATGGAGGGATGTATACAATTTAATTCTATTTGACAATGTTTCAAAATTGTAATGCTTCTCCTATGTGGTGACAATTGGATGTTCAAAAGAGATTTATTTATTTTTATTTCCATGAGCAAAGTAATTTCCAGGATTGATCATTCAATAATTAGAACGTTAGTGTATATGAATTTAATGATGGGGACTTTTCCCAAACAAGTTACACTAGAATGAGGTAAGAGTTGGGGGACAAAGCATGGCTAATAATATTTAAAGAAGAAAAAATGATAATACAAGTAATTGAAAATTATAGTAGAATTGTTGATTAATTTTTTTTGTAAACCATTGAAATGTTTGTAAGTTGTGACAAAATATAATAATATCTCATAATTGAAACCATATTAGTCATGGAAATATCATAGTGAGTAGTGTATTTGAGACTTTTAAGTTGAAAGTGACATGACAATAGTATTTTGGTTATTTCAAGACGCCAAATAAGAATGGAAGCATTTCATAATAGTGGTACTGATTTTCAGTAAGATATCAAATTTACCAAAAATTTAGTAATTGTAAATTAATAAAAATTAGATTTAATATTAAGAACATGAAAATTTACAATAAAATAAATGTAATAGACCATAAAATATAGAAAAAAAATTCTAAATAACTCTTGAATTTCCTATACATAACAGATGCATAGGGAATCAAATCATCATGAGTTAGAGACTTGTATCATAGAGTCATTTTATCGTTTTATAATTGGTTTGTTTTATACCCACTTCACAATAAAAAAGAGTTGAGTTTTCTGAAATAAAAAATGACAAGAAATTTTAATTGGTTTAAATGATTTGTAAATATAGCTTTGATATCAAAAGATTTGATCTTCATTTGTATAACATGATGAAAAAGAAGGATGCATGATAGATTCCCTAGAGGAGACCAACTAACTTGCAAGAATATAATGGTCGAATGGTGTGTTCCTCGCTATGCGGGGTGGGGGTTAACATGGCTTCTTCCAATTGTTGTTTCTTCTTAAAAAAATCGTTTGAGAAGATTCCATAACACGATGAACAACAAGATAGGAATGTGAAAAAATATAAAATAATGAGATTTTAGGTGCATAAAATCTTGAATGAACATGCATAAGCACTCCAAGGATTCTATTTTATTAACATGGGTTACAACATTAATAGTGGATTATGGTAAAAATGCGACTAGGAATAGGTGGACAACTACCTGGGGAGCCAGTGAAATTTTGGTATGAACCTTAAAATATCAAGATTCTGAAAATGAGTGTGTTTATGGGAAATAGACATAAATAACACCTATGCATATTTTATCAATGTTGTACCACCATCTTCAATACACTAAGTAACAGTGTGCTACTATCAATAGTTCTCTAGATCAATCTTTTATTTTTTAAATGCTAGCTTTGACTCTTTGATTGTAGGCAAATTTTAGATTTTGTTGAAGGGTTGATTAGATGCATAATGTGAGTATGTGCTTTCAATATTATAGGAGTAAATGATTATGTTTAAGATATTTGTACTAACATGACGTGTGCTAACACAATCGATTTGGAATGGAATACAAGGGGAGTGACACCCTAGTTGTTGCATAGAAAAAAGTGTGTGTAACCCCTAGACACCTTAACTAAACATTTTCAGTGCACAGAAGGAAATAAAACTCTAAGAAAAGAGTTA
This sequence comes from Pinus taeda, assembly GCA_000404065.3. Classification (NCBI taxonomy): domain Eukaryota; kingdom Viridiplantae; phylum Streptophyta; class Pinopsida; order Pinales; family Pinaceae; genus Pinus; species Pinus taeda. The sequence goes on from APFE031753020.1 coordinate 21,808, forward strand.
TTGAGGAATTTATAAATAAGGTGCGGTGTGGGGGGGTGGGGGGAGAGGACAAGAAGAAAAAATTATGTTGCATGATTTGTTCTTTGCAACTTTTCTTGTTGTCCCTTTTTCATCTTGAGCATCACCATGTAGTTAGTTGTTTTTCCCTTGTTTTGTTTGGATGACTTTTATTGTATTTTTATTTTTAGTTATTTTTGTGACAGTTTGATGCGTGTTATGAAGGAAAAGTAGAAAAACAAACTTGATACAAGAGATAAATAAGTAATCCCAACCCAAGATGAAAAACCTTGGTCAAACATTATGCATGAAATAAATGACGAAAAGTGAACAAAGGACAATAATAAAATAACTAAAGTTCCCATCATTTGTCCCTCCTGAAAAAAAAAATAAAAAAAATGGGAGTGACATCACAATCATGAAAATGACATAAAAAGGAAGTTGTCGTAAACATTAAAAATGCATGGCTAATGTATATTTACTATTGTGAGATAATGATAAAATCATAATGATGCTGTTGAATGTGACAAACCATTGACATAATAGCCATGAAAATGGCATAAAAAAAGTTTTCTAAAACTTTATAATGCATGGCTATTGTATATTTGATATTGTGAGATCATGATAAAAACATAATTTCTATATGGAAGATTCACTTTTGTGAACAAAAATGAACTCCCTAGATCTAGTGGTATGATCGAGAACAATGAAGGGAAAAATCAATGTTTTCTTTAGAAGAATTAGACTATGAATAGAGACCTGCCTCGATCTATATCAAGTCCTTCTCCTCTCTTCATTTGTAAGCTACAATCCTAGCTCCACATGATATAAATAGAACCTACAACAATGACTAAAACAAGGAAAGGAGATACAATACCCACATGGCATAATCCAATATCTCTATTCAATGAGTCAACATGGCATCAAAACACAACAACATAAGAATATCATGAGTATAAGAAATCAATATTCTTTTGTGTTAATAAATAAAGGAGAGACTTACAACCGTATAGATAATTTGACTTTATAGATTACGCCAATTAACTTGTACTTCCTTGTCACAAAGAAAAGCTTCACACTCAACTCTAATGAAAATGGAAAATGATTCCTTAAGCTCAATTCAACAACATGAGGGCACTAGAATTCTCCGAAAGCCAACCTAGACTCCATGGGAGGTAGTAAATTTATAGGGTAAACATGGTAGTTTACTATTCACCAATATAGGCTTGAGATCGACTTACGGGGGAGGACAAGCTCAAGGGATAAGAGACAATATCACTAGAGTAGGATCAAATAGGAATTTGAGATCATGATAAATGACTAAAACCACCTTAGAAGCTTCTTAAAGGGGAACATTTGAAAATAATTTTTAATTTTGCCGAAATTATATAATCAACTCACTTGCATAATGGAGAAACCTACATTAATCAACTCTCGTGCTTAGGTATGCAACTTGCGCTCAATGCAGGTGGGCATACATACGGTATAGTTGCACCTAAAAACATATTTTTTTGAGCAGGCAAACCGATAAACTTCAACTTTTTGGAGAAATGTTGTTTATGGATTTGAAAAGGGATTATGACAAAGTCTTCACGAATGTTGCTTGATCTAGATTTTATGCATTTTGGGCTGATGTGACAGAATGACCTGTAACAACAATGATGTTTTTGGATATGACCAATAATTTGTTGTGAGCCACCTTGAGTGGCAACGTAGGTAATTGCTACTTAAAATAGTTTTATCACTATGTGAATGTATAAAATAAATTGGTAATTATCACATATGATATTCTGTAGTAAAGTTACTAATGAATTCCATGTTTCTTGGAATGTGCATTAGCTAAATGTTTAGGGGGGGCTATTGCTTTATATTATTATTTCTAATGTATTTATATTGATAATTCTAACCATTTTTTGGTGCACGAATTAAAATTAACAACATTTTCCAAAGTAGAGATATGTTGGAATTGAGTATGAATTTGAACAAAAAAAGAGGGATATTTTCTTTGGGTATAAAGCCATCATCTAGTTTAAAGTGACATCGAATCACTTTCGGCCTAAGGCGACCACATATGAAATGGAACATGAAATGATCAATGTTTTTCCTGTGTTGTTCCAAAGAGGAAAGGAGTCTAAAATATTGAGGATGGTGTCCCTTTTATGGGGAGGGGATATGTAATACCCCTAGAACAATTACCATGTGAATTGTATTTATGAACTAGGTTAGAAAGTGTTGGAAACCTAATCCTCTATGGGTTTGTGTGGAATATGAATAGCCACCAGAGTCCAAGATACCACTTAGAATATGAATCTAAGGGTCACAACATGTACTATAAATGTATATAATGTCAATGATATACGTATATCTAATTCTTATCTCTCCCGTTCACTATTTACATTCAATGTAAGTTTAACATGGTATTAGATCAATGATGTGTGGCCTTCTCCCTCCATTAATTGTGTGGTCTTCTTCAAAGTAGGTGCTCTGCCATTCGACCATCAAATATTCAACCATTTGTGCATTATTTTAGCTATCCTATTTTCTTTTTGCACTATCCTTCCTTAAAAATGCTACATTTACCTCAAAGCAGATCTTTTCAACTATATTCTAGCTCTAATCTCTACCCACAATTCATTTGACTTGTTTCTATTATCTTTTTTGCGCAGACTAAGTTTGTCTCTCTGTGCATTTTATAACTATACCTATCATATTTCTTCCCAGACATTACTCTTCCACACTACATCTAACCATGAATTTCTCTAGCACTGACATAAAATATCATTCTTTCTCACCAAGGATGGGAAGAGTTCATTCATATTCTCTTGAATTACATATAATGAACATCTTCTTTGCTCCTGAATTGGAGTTTGGTCGATAGAATTTCGAAGGGAATAATGAATTGTTTGGAGAGTGAAAAGTTCAGTTCATCCGTTGTGCGGTCATCTTATTTACATGATCGTTGATATGGAAAGGAATGTGATAAAACATTTTGTTAATGTAGGCTCTGAGTTCAAACTACAATGCCAAGGTTTGTCATTAAATGTGTGATCGTGTCGAGTGCATTTCACATTCCATAGACTAACCATATCATTGAATTTTCCAATGGTTTCCCCCTGAATAATTCAACTTCTCCATGAGAGGAACAAAGTGTTGTCGAAGTACGTGTTTTTTAACAATGCAAAAGGAGGCGGCTATAGTGTTTCTCTTCACAATGTCGTGTATAAATATTTCATAATGATATGTACTAAGAAGTTGAAAAACCAATTGTGTATGTTGCACTCATGGATAGTTGTCGTTGAAATATAGTCGTGTTCTCTATGTGGAATCCAAAGTTTTCCACAAAACCTTCAAAACGTGTGGGTACTATGCTAGTCTGAATTAGTCTATGGCATGGTTGTGGTGCATTGATTGAATGTTCCATTGGTTTGCGCACACGGTAGCTGCAACATATGGTAGTTTGAATCACATTCTAGATAGGAGAATATCGTATTGCTATCTTTTGTTCTTGTGCGTCCTCGTTGTGTGAAGGTTTTCTATGAGGAGTGAACATTGCTCAAACCATATTTCCTTTATGACCATATAAAATTTTCTCCCACTCACCTTAATTGTATCTGGTGAGTCATGACCCCTTGGTTGGCATCCTTTGAGTAGCAATATTTCTATTTCATGTGATTTTCCCCAATAAGAAGAAAGAACAAGAAATGAAAAGTGGGCAAGTCAAACATAGGGAAGGAATGCAATTGTAAGTGGGCACATGCACATATTATTTGCACTCTTTTATCCTAGTATGGCTGAGTTCACACCTCCAAATATTTTCCATTGACTGTTCCACGTTAGTGTGTCATTGTATGACCTCATTGTCAAGCTTTCATTTATTCTCAATTTTCAATCCCAATACCATTTTGGTCTCCACATGTTCCATGACATTTATTAGGTCAAAGGCATTGCATTCCGTTATTCCCGTGAGGCCAGTGAAGTAGTAAGCATCCTTACCGAGGTCACATTGGTAGTAGATGATGATACCCACTAGAGCTTCCAAGGTAGACTATCGGTAGGATTGGAACCTAGCACTTTCACATATTTGCGCCACTACAGTTCCAACAACTACCCAGCCGAATGCATCCACTTCCAACAACCTATGTAATAATTCTCTCCTCTCACCATTCATATAGTTTCATAAACCACTTTCATGACATAAAAGGGTGTAAATCCATATCAATAATGCATATACAACATTCGTACATTGACCCTCCTCCCACTGGTTTCCCTCCTTTGTTAGTTTTGTTAAATTCATTCCATATTCCTCAAGAGTCAAGATCTTGTTGTTGTTGCTACCACCTCCAAATCCATAACCAAAAACTTGTGTACTTTCTCGAACTATCCGAACTACCTATGTACAAATATTGTTGGGGTCAACTCAAAGACTCTCAATCACACCATCTGCAACACCTTCACCTTCCCGCAACAACCCTAAAAGAAAGTACTCAAATCCTGTGTAGTTGTGTCCACGTTGCCAAGCTTCCTCAAGTGGAAGAAACGTTTTAAATGATTAAATGAGCTTATATATGCATTATTTTTTTGGTAGAACATAAGGTATATAATGATATATATTGAACATTGAAACCTTCATTCAATTTTCATGTGAAGTGCATCACTGTCATTGTTACTCGTTGATTGGAAAATTTCATCTATATGTTAAAGCCCCAAAAATGGCTCTAATTTATGATGTATTAGATTATTTGATACAATCAACTATTGATGGGATGGTAAACACCAACAAGGATAATATTTCTTATATCAAAAATTGTCTGCAAAATGCACAAGAGAAGATAGACTTTTGGAGCTTGAATATTAGCTTCAACAAAAGGAATTAAAATAGAGGAGTCATCATTATGAATTTGTTTCTATTCACATCATTGAAGAAGACTCACATTAAACAAGTTGGCTCAGTTCTAGAGATCAAAGAACTAGTAGAATTGCATGTAGAACTAGAAATTCAGCATGCACTTCATAAGAAAATCATTAGACCTTGGGAACAACTTCTCTACAACAGGCACAAAATAGGTCTTGGATATGATAAGGACATGTCCTTTCATATTATAGACTTTTCCAAGCCCATTTAGCTTCAAACTGTTCGGTTTCTTCATGGAGGTTCACCTTCACCTATTTTAGATTCTGCTCCTCCACATTCACATCCAAAAGTTATTAAATGGAAACGTTGTGATCAAGTTGGCCATATGAATTATCACTATTTTGATCTTCATCCATGTAGGTAGTGTCATAAAACAACTCATTCTTCACATATATGCTTCAAAAACAAGCCTTCTCCATGAACAAAGGTTCATCTTGGATGGATCTCTTCTTGGAAATGGGTTGCAACATCCAAGAAGATATTTGAGTCATACTTTAGAATTTCTTCTAGAATATTAAACTACCTTTCAGCTGAGTTTTCTCCATCTTCTCATATTGTATCTAATAGGGGGGAAGTGATGGTCATATATAAGCTTCAAATCCACATCAAGTGAGACTAAGCCACCACCTCCCATCCTAGATTCAGAGTTGTGGCCAGTGACAAAGATGCCCTTGGGCATGCCTTAGGTTGATGATAAATGATAAATCATCTATGTGGGGTTGTGATATCCCTTCAAACAATTGGGGACGCTTCATCTATCAAAAGACTTCAGCTTCTTTCCAGTTTTGGAAGAGTTACAGGAATTGCATTAAGCATTACAGATTTGGTGGTCATCCTTAAGCCTTCATAGGTTGATACTTCCATTTCAAGGTTGAAGGTTTCCATATTCAAAATATGAGGACCACTTCCTCTAGCAGAAGACCTCAGCTTCATGCTAGATTTAGAAGAGTTCCAGGAATTGCACTAAGCGTTCCAATGTTGGTGATCATCCTTAAACCACCCCCCTTATACCAACATTTCAAAAATCACATTCAGTGTAGTTTTGCCATTCATTTCTACACATTTTTTATTACAACTCTCTTCCTGCAGTCATACATACCCCTTCAGATTAAGCGGGGGAATGTTGGGCACCTAATCCTCTATGGGTTGGTGTGGAATGTGAACAACCACTGGAGTGCAAGAGACCACTTGTAATATGAATAACAGGGTCACACCATGGATAATAAATGTATATCATGTAAATAATATATGTAATGCAATGCTTATAATTCCCATTAGGTATTTACATTCCATGTGAGTTTAACAAAAAGATTCAATTACATGTGATGAAAACATTGTTTTCATTTCTAATAATGCAATGAAAAATTCATGTTTCGTATATTGTTCCTCTTATAAATATGTTAAATGATAACATGAGAGATTAACCTCTAACTGCCAATAAGATAGTTGAAATTAGTTATACCTAAAGGGGAAGAACAATAAACAAAGGAAAATCCTATTGTTATCATTATATTGAGTTTTTTCTTGAGAGGAGGGAAAGAAACATGTGTGTGTGTGTGTGATAGAAAATACATACCATAAGAAAGTTTACAGGGTTGGAGAGAAATTTGATATGATGGAATTTGTATAGGGAACTATGGGAGACAAATATAGTTACCTTGGAAAGTGATTACTAGTGTGAGAAAAAGACTAGTAAACCCAAAGAAAAATTAGCAGTATATTGCTAAGGGTTGAGGAGGTGAAACAAAATTATAATTACTTCTACCTAGTTCTCTAATAGTTAAAGGGAGAGATTGGCGGGGGGGGGGAGGGGAGAACTAAAAAGGAAGTTGGGTCAAGACTTGGAGGAAATTCAAAGTCGTTAAGATATTTCTGGAAGGACTTAGATAAGTATAAAATTCATTGAAGTAGTTTAGTGCAAAATATGTGGTTATTAAAACTGGACTATAAATGTTAAGAGTTGAAGTATATTTATTTCATTGTGTCAATAGAAATATTTTGTGCTAAATTTGAAGGAGGAATATTCAGAGATCTATAATATTGGTGTGAGCTTAAACAATAATGCAACAAGTTAAATATATAATCATAAACATAGATATGTAGTAGAAAAACACTTCATTTAAGATAGCTCACGCGATGGTAGCTTATTGTTGAGAAGTGATGTGGTGGCTACATGCCTCTGAACTATGTTACAATGAGGCTCAGGGGTCCATTTATTATTGTAAGACATGAGAATTCCCTAAACAAGCAAAACCTTAAACCAAGGAGAAGTAATACCATGAGTTTTTCGGCCCCATTGGGGTTAGTTGGGAATCCAAATTCTTGGGGTCGTAACATGGTCATAGTATCTTCTTTTGGCATGTATGTGACCTTGCTGGAAAGGTCTCACTGAGTACTACAAGTTCCACCTCATGCCCCTCCCTATAGCCATGGTGTTATCACTCAGGTTGTTCCCTGCTTCCTAAAGGTAATACGGGCGAGGTAACCACTAACCAATCTTTTAGTTACAGGTCCCAGCCTACCTGCAACCAGAGAGGGCTCTCTCTTTATGATTTAGCTTTTTTTGGTGGATGATTTTAGGCTAGTTATGGTGTATTGTTTTTTTTTAGTTTGGTTGGTTGGTGAATTCAAACCACAGCTGAGGTATAATTTACTGAACAGTTTGGGCCATTGGGCAATCGAGTCCCGGTAGTGTGCTACTGAAGTATGTTTATGAGGACAAAGTATTGCTGCAAAGCCAGATAGGCATCTGTGGAACAATTTTTAGATTTTTTGATAAAGTTATGGAATTAGTGAGTGAAAGGCAATTGAGAATCTTTCACTATGCTAACAAAGGAAAAATGAAAGTATTGCTTAAGAGCAGTTAAGAATTCTTAAACAATATTCACAATGATGGAATTAGTTTAGACATGAGCAATTAAGAATTCATATCCATGGCTAATCCAGAAGAAAACATATTAAGAAATAGAGATTGAGCATAGGGTGTATTCAAACAAATCTTAAGCTATTCTTTTTCTCTATTTTTTATGATCATGAACATATATGAATTTTGGAATACACAGAAAAACAAGAACACAGTTCAGAATTACTTATTGTTCTAGCAAATGACACAGGAATTCTGCAACACAACAGAGCCATTCATTTCCACCTTCAGACAGCATAAGAACCAGAAACTCCACTAGCATTTTGTATTAGAAAAATGTCACAAGTATACAATAGAGCTCTTCTGAAAGAGTTCCACTACAACCGACCCTCAATACGTTCTTTGAGGGGATATATATACAAAAATGGGATACAAAATATCTCAATAGTGAGTTAGTGTGCAATAAATTGCACCACCAACTCTATTACAAAAAGTAAATGAAATAAATAACTACAACATTTAATGTTGAGATGGCAACTATCTTTCTGTCAAACAACTTTTGACTTTTTAGCTCAGGAAAGTTGGCTATTAGCTGTGCCTTTAATTCTGCGTTAGTTGAGCCTACTGTCTGAGTGCTTTGGTGAGTCACTGTACGGATGCTTCCTGTGATACCTACGTGCGGATTTGTCTGTTGACCTGTACTGTGACTGAGATCTGAATTTTCACAAAAAGGAATGATATGATGAGATCACCTGGGTAGAATTTCCAGCATTGCCTGCCACCAATTAGCTGGAGGTAGCTGATGTCTCCTTATATTTACCAATGTTTCATCTGATTCTGTATATCTGTAGAAGTTTGGAGGCACCTCAAACAGATGATTTATCTCATGCTCAATAAAAAATAGATTTTCTAATTTGTCATACAGATACTGCCGAGAGGGAGGCCCTACTTCTTCTGTGGAGCTGTTGGATGTTGTTATTTGATTCTGAACATAATTGTTGATCCTTGTGATATACTGATTATATGACAGCAATTATCCTGTGCCAGTCACTAGGCTTGGAAGTCCTTTATCCTGTAACACTGTCATCTTTGCCCTGAATTCATCAATTTCTGCCTTCATCTCCTAACATTTTCTTTCTAGTATTTGAGTAAAATTCCTCAAAGTTAGCACTTTCTCAGCTGTCAGGATAGTGTCTGTTCTGCTGTTTATTTCTAGAGCTGCCAATTCCTCCCTAATGTGGTTATTGAGGAAATGTATCATTTTATTGGCTTGCTCAGGCATGATTCCTAGTGCTGTTCTGGCTCTTTGTATTTCAACATGAGCCATGCCTATTAGTTCAACCTGCTCATGTATTGCCTGGATTGACCTCCATTGGTCATGTATTGATTGGCCAATTTTGGCCCAAATTATCTTCTTGATTTCTACTAAGGTCTTGCCTAGGAGCAATTCCTTTTCCAAAGTTTTTACTTTGGCCTCCAAGGCCTTTATTTCTCTTTGCTTTTCTGCCACTGTCATCTTGGACTTATCATAGCTGGCCTCTAGCTTGGCCAGTCTATCCTTGGCTTCATTTATTTTTGTCACTTGAGTTTCAAGCTCTTTGACAACTTTCATCAAGTCCTCCATACTCATGCTGGATTATGTTGCTACTGTTGCTTCTGCTGTTGCTCCTATTGCTGATGTAGCTGTGGTTGGTGCTGGAATGGCAGGAGGGGCTGCTGCTGCTTGTGTAGGAGGGGCAGGTCCAAGAGTTGTAGATGTTTGAGGGGGCTAGGAGGTTGACTCCCCTTGCTTGTCCTACAATGCCTTCTCTAATTCTAATTCCATTTGCAATATTCTTTGATTCATCATCAGAAGCAGGTCCATGGCATCATCCACTTGCTTTTCTTGTGCAAGTTCTGCTATTTGAGGGTGAATGGTTGGAGGCAATTTTGCCTGCTTTCTCAGTGCAGCAATGTCATCCTCTTTTTTCTTCATAAGGGCCCTAACACCCTTTAGATCTTTTGGATCATGTCCCAGATCAATGATTATGTCTTCCAAAGTCTTTATTCTGTTGTCCTTAGCAGAGGAAGACAACCTTTCCAAATGAAGCTGTGTATTTGTGTTCTTTAGTGTTTCTTTTAGCTGATGGGCCAACATAGCCCTGTCTGCAAGTGTGGCATATACCATTTCCCCTGTCTGTTTGTGCAGCTCTATTTGATCCATGGGGTGTATGTCCTTGGAGAGGACTTGTAGACTTGTTTTGGTGTAGTCTGCAGATGATCTGGGTTTTGGCACTTTAGGCTAAAGATGAGTGAAAATCATCTTATCTTCCTTGATGTCATATGCTGCCATCAATCTCTGCTGCTTGGAGGGTGTTGTCTTCAAAAATTGATCATATAGTTGAACTCTTAAGAGTTCATTTTGGGCCTTGATCTCCTTAAATGATCCTTTGATTCCAGCTGGTTGTTTGCCCTGCTGCCTTGAGGAGGATACCTTTGTGCCTTGCTGCATGGCCTATTCTAGCTGAAATGAGCTAGTGGCAGTTTGCTGGCTGGATTGTCTTTCTCTGTCTTGGCTTTCTGCCCTTTCCTCACTGATGTCTTCTTCCTCTGTTTCAGGGTCAATTCTTGGCCTCTTGGTCTCTAGTTACTGTGTTGACCCACTTGGAGGTGTGACCTCCTCCCTATCTCGCTTTTTTCCTCTCTCTTCATTGAGAGGTGTTTGCAAAACTGGGATTTGGGGTGGTCCAGTTTGCTGTAAAGGGGCTTGCCCCTGAGTTTGATCCTTTGAGGTGCTGGGCTGCCATGCTTCTGTCCCTTGCTACTCATCCATTTTTTCTTTGCCTTTTTCTGTAGTGGTGGTTGTAGATGCTTGCTGGGTAGTCTGTGCAGCTGGAGTAGTGGATGTGCCTTCTCCTACTTGGACTGGTTGCTTGAACAAGACCTGTTGACAAGAATCCAAGTCAAGAGTTTTCTCTAAATCTTTCATAGTCTGCTCCATTTTCTCTTCCTGAGTAAATTCTTCTACTATTGATTCAGGCACCCATTCATCTTGGTTGGCAAAGTGTTCTATTTGTGGATATGGGCAATTTTTATAGGCTAGCAGCCTATACTTGACTCTCCTAGCACTGATAAAGCCTTTAGGGTCATAAGGGACCCACCAGAAGCTTCTTTTAAGTTTGAGCTGTTGCCCCAATATTTGATCAGCTTCTTGCCAACCATCTTTCTTATTCATGATGAATGGGCCTAGGTGGTCTTTGAACTTTAGATTGGCTTTCTTCTTGGCACTTTGGAAGTGTGTGAGGTCAGAATTGATGAGTTGCCTATAGTATTCCAAGGCAAACAACCTCATAGGCACATACCTTGGGAGCCTGTAGGGACAGAGCTCACAACCATAGATTCTGATAACTGTGTGATTTTGGTATAAATACCAATCACCTATTTTGTAGTTCCTGGATAGCTGTAAGATTTTCTGCATATCTTTGGACAATCTGGCAAGAGGAGTCCTCTTTAAGAGGGATGTGACTGGATAAACAAATTGGTCAATAAATTCACAGTAGGAATAGGGAGAGTTCTGGACTTGGTGGAAGACTGAAGACCAGAAGATGACAGACCTCCTATCTCCCTGTGAGTCTAGCTTCTTGATAGGGCACTAGAAGCAATCTGTCTGATAGTACATGAACAGGTGATAGATGTATGATGAATATTTAAATATTGCTTCCCTTTTCAGCCTTGACAGTTGGTCATGCATCTTGTTGGCAATATACTTGGCATAATTGTATTTTACAGCAGGGGGCTTCTCAAGGCTATATGCAGATAGCATGACCAGCACAGTTTCATCAACATGCTCATTTGTGGTGAATCCCATCACAGAGGTTATCATGTCCACCAACAGCTTGCCTACCTCATTGAAATTTGTATATGAAAAAGGAGGTGGCCCAGAAAGTTGGAAGTCTGCCTTCATGAAATTTTTGGCCACTGCAGCAATGTCTGTGCTAGAGAGCTTGGAGCCCTCATCCAACAAGTACTTAATGGAAAAAAGGTATAGCAGCTGGGTTTGTTTGTAATTGAGCATCTGATTTATGGAGTCTGGTGTTATGTAGAAGAGGATGCTCCCAGATGGAGATTTTACAGCTCTGAGCTTCTGGTCATAGTTTTCTGCACATAGGTGAATGACTTCAGGAAAGACATTCACAGAGGGTAGGAAGTAGGTGGGCAGATTGGACTCCCAGAAGCCATACATGTCACTGTTGTCCAAGTGACTGTTCCTCAGCTGGCAGAAGGTTTGTAAGTGGTTCCTTTCTGCCACAAAATCTACAATGAGGAAATCATTGTCTACCAGTGGCATAGCTTCAAGCTCTTTATTGGGTGGATTAACAGGAGCTACATCTAGTGCAGATGGAGTGGCCATGTTTGATTTTAACTGGATGTTTACTTGAATTTAGGATTGGTGCAAAGGCTGAGGAATGCCCACTAAATTGTGTTTGGCAGTGAGCACCCTGAGAGTATGAGGAACTCTTTTCAGGTTTGATGAACTGTGGGGCACTTTGTTGGAAGAACCAGAGTGTGTTTGAGCTAATTAGCTGGTTTTTCAAGGGAATTTCTGATAACAGGGATGAGGGAGTAGTTGTATTTGCTTTTAGCCAGTAGCTCAGCTTCTCTAATTAGTTTTTGTGGTGAAATCACAGAAGGGCATGAGTTTCTTGCAGAGCCTTGTGGTGCAGGGGTTTTACCAGGTTTTTGAGTAGCTTTAGGGGACAATTTAACTGTGAGGAGCTTTTGCAGAGTTTCTTTATAGGAATTTAGGAGAAAAATAGGAGAAATGCGGGTAAAGTAGGTCGCCTGCGGGAATTTTGGCCCTTTGGCGGCTTTTTGGTGATGACGTCATGCTGATTTCATCATGGGCCCGAGTACGGCAGGATGACGTGGAAGCTGACGTGGGTGGCCAGGTGGCAGTGACACGGTGGCAGGGTAGGCAGGTGGACAGACGACATGGAGGTGACGTGGAGGTGCGGTGGCGGAAAGATGAGGTGACATCACGCTGACGGGGGTGTGACGTCAGCGAAGGGGGATGGGCGGTAAGTGGTTTCCCCAGAGGCCCCATAGGTGGTAAGTGGTTTAAGGGCGGGGGGGCTCTGAACAGTGCGGGAGGCCGACGCGTGGCAGGGGTACGGTAGTAATACCGCCAATCCCCCGGACGCAAAAGGTCGGGCACATTCTGTGTGAAAATGACCGCCAGCCGTTTGATCACATCACCCACGATCGAATGGCTGGCGGCAATCATGATGTGACAGCATGTTAGAACAGGGGGACTCACCTATTAATTTAATCGTTTTAAATAAATCATTTGCGGGGGTGGGTTTTAACCTTAGGGTTCGGGTAGGTTTAATAATGTTTTTTAATTTAAAACATTATAAACACAAATTTAAGAGCGGAAAAGGGGTTGGAAGGGTTAATGAGGGCGGGGATTTGAATTTTTTTACTTTTAGCTAAAGTTTTGCTTGAAAATCCATAGTTTAGGGTCAAAGGGGGTTAATACTAACCCCTGATGGGTTAATATTTCCCAAGAAAGGGCTATATAGCTATAGTGCTAGGGGGAGGGTATTTATATAGATTTTTTTGGGAAATTTTCATAGATCTTTATAGAACTAGAGAAGGGGGGACTTAGGGAGCTAAATAGTATATTAGTTGTTAATATGACATTGTGAGGTGAGCGTAGGGGCAAAGATTAAGTTTTAAGAAGTAAAACTTAGGAATGAAAGGTAAATGAAATGAGAGTAAAGATTTTTACACAAAAAATGTGGCTTCTTTTCTTTCATTGAACTTCATAGTTTGATTTGGTACTCTGTCATGAACTGAAGTGGAACATGACACTTGAACAGGTCTCAAGGTCCCTGGGGGTGTTAGTGAATGATGTTTGGGGGAAAATAGGGGAAATTAGACATGCTTCCAATGTTATGTCCTCAAACCTCTGCTATGATTTCAATACCCTGAATGGAATGAGTTTTTGTACTTGACAAGCCAATTGGTGATGTCCCTTCATTTCTGCAACCTTGTACTATTTACCCAACCTAGTAATCCTAACATTTTTTCTTCACTTGAAGTGGGTGCACTTGAATTAGCAGACCCTGATAGTTCTCCTTTTCTTTTGACTGCCCTCCTATCTAAATGTACCCTTATTTCTTCCAAGGACCCAGATTAAGCAGTTGGCCTCCTTCATTTCTCTACCTAGCTAGTCATCTGCCAAGCTTGAGCTGTTTGGTCAGGAAACATTCTCTATTCTGCAACAAGCAATTTAAACATGCATGGTCCAGAATTAGGCTATTGGCCATCCATTAAGTATGATTAGCAGCATATTTGTAGAGTAAGACTCCCAAAGTAGTAGTGCATTTTGGATTGGCCACTTTCTGGTCTTAGTTGGGGGTCTTTTCCTTTCTCTGACCATTTGATTTTCTTGCCTTTTGAGTATCTTTAAGGCATACCCCTTTTCATTTAATTCTCATAGTGTGTACACAAAATATGGAACCTTTGCAGCCTGCAATGATGAACATATTTAGCCCTTCTACTGCCAATCATGAAAGATGAAACCTATTGGTATAGGAATCTAACAGTGGCTCCACTTGGGGATGGCTTTTCATGGAGGAAAGCCAAGAACAACAGGTCAGATGGCCTTATTTTTCTTTCTTTACTACAGTGAATCCCCTTCAGTATTGACACCTTTGATCTGAATCTAATGAGCTGATATGCAGTGCCTCATGACCTCCTTTGTACAAGAATTACCACTTGGTGTCTTACTGACCTGTGTCACTGCTTATCATTGGTTCTCTTTTCTGTAGACCTTCCTCAAATTTATTTATGGGGCTATTCAAGCATCTATGTCATTTTTGATATGGTTTTTGCTGATCATTCTTCAAAATCTGTTGTAGTTGTTCTTTTATCTATCTGTTGTAGAAACGAAAAAATGCTGAAAATACAGATATTTATGTACAATACGTGACTGTACTATGCTCATGGATCATAATAGTGCTTGAGCATTCTCCCATTCACTGGGCCTTCATCATTATTTGACTCATCCAGACTCCTTAGAAAAAAGGTGTTATTGCCTTGCACAGCTTGAATTACAAATGGTCCTTTCCAAAGAAAGTCAAATTTTCCATGCTTTCCTTTGTCTTCCCTCCTAGAGTCCCATTTCAATACTTTGTTCCCTATGAAAAAGTTTTCATCTTTTGTTCTTTTGTCAAACACCTTTTTCAGCTTCTCTTGTAGAACCTGGGTTCTCTGATACACTTCTTCCCTTGTTTGCTGTAAGTGAATTGTTTGATTGATCCTCCTCTGGATATCATTGGGTTCAACCTGTATTTCCAGCAGCAATTTGATCACAGGGATCCCAAGAGATGATGGGAACACAGCTTCCAGGCCATACACCAACTCATATGGGCTAGTACCAATAGATCTTTTGGTGGTCAACCTATCTACCCATAGTGCATTTACCAGCTTCTTATGCCAATTCTTTTTGTTCTCCTCCAAGACTTTTTTAATGATGTTCATGAGGCTTTTATTGGAGGACTCAACTAGGCCATTGCCTTGAGGGTAATAGGTTGTTGAATGACCTAGGGTGATATGATATTTGTGACAGAAGTTGATCATTCTCTTGGATTTAAAGGCAGCTGCATTATCTGTTATGATTTTCTCTGGGCAGCCAAATCTAGACGAGATATTGGTTTCCAGGAAGTGTATGATAATTGAGTCATTTGCTTGTCTACGAGGTATGGCCTCTATCCATTTGATGAAGTAATCAGTAGCTGCTAGGATCCATCTATGCTGGCCTGAGGATGAAGGGTGAATTTCCCCAATGAAGTCTAAGCCCCATTGTTGAAATGGTTTTTCAGTTGAAATGGGCTTGAGGGGTAAGGGAAGCAACTTTTTCTTCCCTTCAAAGATC
>APFE031753020.1:39625-84576 GCA_000404065.3 Pinus taeda
CAGCTGATATACTTGTGTTCAGTTCATCAATTTGGTGCTGATCATCCCTAATGCTTGTGTCAATGTTTAAGTTTGAGAATTCCTCCTTCATGGTCAAAAAATTGTTTATCTGAGTATCATTCTCAAATACTTGCCAATTATCTACATTGTCTAGGATAGAAGGCCTGTGTTTAATGTCAGCAGTGAACTGGTGGTTGGGCCCAAAAGGAAGTTTACAGGTGCTTGCAAAAGTTGCCAAACTATGAGCATGCAAGTTGTGGCTCCTAGGTATTTTGGTGAGCTGATATTCTAGGAAGTTGTTGAGCAAGTCTGTCACTGCTATCCTATAAGACCTTAACCTGGGATCAATTGTGACAAAATTTCCCTTTATCTATTGTATAATTAGGTCTGAATCACCCAGTATAGAAAATTTGGTCACTCCTAGACTGTTAATCAGTTTGAGACCTAGTAAAAGGGCTTCATACTCAGCCATGTTATTTGTACATCTAAAGTTAAGCCTATATGCATGACCTAGAGCATGGTCATTTTGAGTATTGTGTATCTAGACCCCTGCTCCTGCTCCTAGCTTATTTACTGACCCATCAAATTATAAACACCACAAGATCTCTTGATCAATGTTTCTTTCAATGGATTTATAGATTTGTTCAGTGGGCTGGTCTAGTTTTGGTGATTCTTGTAATATATCAGCAGACTGTGTTGGTTTGATCACATCAGTGGTCTTTTGATCTGAAGCTGTGGACTGTTCATTCATGTGCCTGGTTTCTGTTGTTTCTAGGAGCTTGACCTCAATTTTGGGACTCCTATCAGCATTATACAATATGAATGAGTCCATGTCTAAATGAATGGAGTAGATTGGGAAGTTTTGGGGCTTCTCCTGACTATTGACCACATATTTCATCAGTGTTTCTCGGTACAGTCTCTTTGGTTGGCCAAAGACGGAGATTGTGGCATATGACATGTCTAGTTGCAGATGTCCTTGGAGTTTGGCACCCCATGATCTTGATAAGGGCATACCATATTTAGGTGGAATGTCAGCTACTACTGCATCCATTAAAATTGTTTTGGCTGGGTATTGGACTAGGGATACACAAAGGTCTTTGATCAAGCCTAAACATCTCACCTGGTTGGAATCAAATGAAAACAAATCTTTATAGGGTCTGGTGATATCTAATTCAAGTTTTTCCATTACTGATTTGGGCATTAGGTTATGAGAGGCCCCTGAGTCAAACATGACATTGTGTAGTACTTTGTCATGAATGTTTAGGCTTACATAGAACGGAGGAGTCCCTCCATCCACTGATTTGCCATTGACTTCTGAGCCAAAAATCATCTCTGGTTGATCATCCAGAAGATTAACTGCATCCCTATTCTCTGGTACTTGCAATGATCTATTAATTTGTTGTCTGAAGACCTCATTTTTGGCTAGTTCAGAAAGAGGAATTGCTATCTTTAGTTTGCCAATTTCTGTTTCTAGATTGAAAGGTTTTTCCATCTGAACTTTTACATTGTGAGCAACAAGTTTTTCTTTCTCTGCTGAATTTTGGGTGACCTTGTCCTGGTCAGGTATACTGTTTTGGGGTATGCTTGGATTGGTTCTGTTTTCTAGAGGTCTGCCCAAGATTTCTTTTGGAAGAAGTGGTGTAGGTGTAGGTTTTACTGGAGGCTGTATATCAGATATATCTTCCACTGTGACTTCCCTTTGGAGTTTTTTATCTGAGGACTCTGTTGAAATGGCTTTATCACTAGATTTTTTGGGCAGTTTGGTGTTTGTTTGTTTGGTATTGTCAGGTACATCTATGGTTCTACTTCTTAACTTGTATTGTTTGTGTACTTCATAGACTATTGTGTCATACCCTTCTCTGAAATCAAATGACTCACTAGATTTTGCTTGGAATTGCTTGTATTCTTGGGCTTGTTGATCATCTTGCGTTAATAATACTTGTTGTTCACTGTCCAAACCCATTAGATTGATGTGGGGATCTTCTATTTGTTCACTAGTGGTTGAGGCCTCTGCATAGTTTTCTTGAAATGGAGGTCTGATATTCTGATCAGGACTAGTCCTCCCAGCATTTGGGTTTTGGTTTTTTCTAAAATTGGGATTCCTGGTAGTGTTGCTTGTTTGCCCTTCCCGAGAGGACTTTCTCTCCATGGTCTCAACTATATCCCCCAACCTCTCCATGCCCTTCATGATTACATCTAGCTTTTGGTCAAAGGTTGAGGGTTCCTCTTTAAATGTTATTCTTCTCTCATTTTTTGCTTTGGTTCTCTTGGAAATCAGGTTTGCCTCCACACTTACAGCTATATTCTGCATGTCTACAAGACTTGGAGGTGCTCTTTCTCTTAATTGATATGCCATATCTGGATCAAATCCATCAGGGAATTTGATCAAGGCCAGATCAGGTGGAGGTCTCAAGTTCTGAGGGATGGCGTTATATACATTGTTGAACCTATCACAGTAATCTTGAACTGTTTCTTGTGGACCCCTCTTCAAGTTATCATACTCTGTTAGTATGTGCAGAGGGTCTTTCTTCTTTTCCCATCTGTTTAAAAAACTTAGGTATAAGGCATCAGGATTGAGTATAGAATTTGCAGCTAGAGACCTAAACCAATTCCTTACATCCCCTGTCAAACTTTGCACAAAAATTTTCTTTTTCTCATCTTCATCATCTATCTCATAGTCTAATAGTCCTACATTTCTTTGTGTGTTGCTGGGCTGTTATGTGCCAGTACATCATGGAAGTGATTTGCTTGATGTCTGGGCATTGCCCCTGGATTGCGGTAGTGTTAAGGAGCTTATTAGCATATTGCAGCGATAAAAAGGGACAGCAAGAAGGAGTGGAATAGCTGGAACAACAGGGATAACAGGAGTAAGGTGTGTTGGGGATGGAGGAGTTGGGAAACTACCTTGGGAAGTGGATGAGGAACTAGGATAAGTAGGGGTTATGTGAGGGTGAACTGATGCTTTGACAGGAGTAGGAACATAGCTCTGCTGAATTGGTTCTGTATCTGAATCTGAGAGCTCTCCTAGTTGCTTTTGTTTCTTCAAGATCTTGGGGATTAAGTTGGGGTTTTCAAGGATAGCTGGGGGATTAGGGTCAGGGTTAGATCTAGTGTAACGAGATTTCTTCTTTGGAGCCAGCTTCTGAGTTTTGTTTCCTTGGTGTTCTATGAGAAGGTTTAACCAGGAAGCTTATTTCCTTGCAATTGGTAATTTTGAAATAAGTTCCCCAGTGGAGTCGCCATTAATGTTAACTCTCAGGTTGTTCCCTACTTCCTAAAGGGAATACGACCGAGGTAACCACTGACCAATCTTTTAGTCATAGGTCCTAGCCTACCTGTAACCAGAGAGGGCTCTCTCTTTATAATTTAGCTTTGTTGGTGGATGATTTTAGGCTAGTTATGGTGTGCTGTTTTGTTTGAGTTTGGTGGGTTGGTGAATTCAAACAGAGTTAAGGTATAAATTACAGAACAGTTTGGTCCATTGGGCAATGGAGTTCAGGTAGTGTGCTGCTGAAGTAGGTTTTTGAAGACAGAGTATTGCTGCAAAGCCAGATAGGCATCTGTGGAACAATTTATCAAATTTGATGATGAAGTTATGGAATTAGTGAGTGAAAGGAAATTAAGAATCTTTCACTATGCTAACAAAGGAAAAATGAAAGTATTGCTTAAGAGCAGTTAAGAATTCTTAAACAATATTCACGATGATAGAATTAGTTTAGACATGAGCAATTAAGAATTCATATCTATGGCTAATCCAGAAGAAAACATATTTAGAAATAGAGATTGAGCATAGGGTGTGTTCAAACAAATCCTAAGCTATTCTTTTTCTCTATTTACTATGATTATGAAAATACATGAATTAGGGCATACACAGAAAAACACATACACAGTTCAAAATAACTTATTGTTCCATCAAATGACACAGGAATTTTGTAGTACAACAGAGCTATTCATTTCCACCTTCAGACAGCATACGAACCAGGAACTCCACCAGCAATTTGTATTAGCAAAATGTCACAAGCATACAATAGAGCTCTTCTCAAAGTCTTTCACTACAACCGACCCTCAATACGTTCTTTGAGGGGATATATATACAAAATAGGATACAAAATATCTCAATAGTGAGTTATTGTGTAATAAATTGCACCACCAACTCTCTTACAAAAAGTAAATGAAGGAAATAACAACAGAATTTAATGTTGAGATGGCAGCTATCTTTCTGTCAGACAACTTTTGACTTTATGGCTCAGGAAAGTTGGTTGTAGCTGTGCCTTTAATTCTACGTTAGTTGAGCCTGTTGTCTGGGTTCTTTGGTGAGTCACTGTACGGATGCTTCCTGTGATACCTGCGTCTTGATCTGTCTGCTGACCTGTACTATGACTGAGATCTGATTTTTCACAAAAAGGAATAATATAGTGGCATCACCTGGGCAGAATTTCCAGCATTTCCTGCCACCAATCTGCTGGAGGTAGTTCATGCCTCCTTATTTTTACCAGTCTTTCATCTGCTTCTGTATATCTGTAGAAGTTTGGAGGCACCTCAAACAGATGATTTATCTCATGCTCAATAAAAAATAGATTTTCTAATTTGTCATACAGAGACTGCCCAGAGGGAGGCCCTGCTTCTTCCGCGGAGCTGCTGGATGTTGTTATTTGATTTTCAACATAATTGTTGATCCTTGTGATATACTGATTATATGACAGCAGTTGTCCTGTGCCAGTCACTAGGGTTGGCAGTCCTTTATCCTGTAACACTGTCATTTTTTCCCTGAATTCATCAATTTTTGCCTTCATTTCCTGACATTTTCTTTCTAGAGTTTGAGTGAAGTTCCTCAAAGTTAGCACTTTCTTAGCTGTCAGGATGGTGTCTGTTCTGTTGTTTATCTCTAGAGCTGCCAATTCCTCCCTAGTGTGGTTATTGAGGAAATGTATCATTTTATTGGCTTGCTCAGGCATGATTCCTAGTGCTATTCTGGCTCTTTGTATTTCAACATGAGCCATGCCTATTATTTCAACCTGCTCATGTATTGCCTGGATTGACCTCCATTGGTCATGTATTGATTGGCCAATTTTGGCCCAAATTATCTTCTTCATTTCTGCTAAGGTCTTGCCTAGAAGCAATTCCCTTTCCAAAGTTTTTACTTTGGTCTCCAAGGCCTTTATTTCTCTTTGCTTTTCTGCCACTGTCATCTTGGACTTATCATAGCTGGCCTCTAGCTTGGCAAGTCTATCCTTGGCTTCATTTATTTCTGTCACTTGAGTTTCAAGCTCTTTGATAGCTTTCATCAAGTCCTCCATACTCATGCTGGATTCTGTTGCTGCTGTTGCTTCTGCTGTTGCTCTTGTTGCTGATGTAGCTGTGGTTGGTGCTGGAATGGCAGGAGGGGCTGCTGCTTCTTGTGTAGGAGGGGCAGGTCCAAGAGTTGTAGATGTTTGAGGGGTTTGGGAGGTTGACTCCCCTTGCTTGTCCTGCAATGCCTTCTCTAATTCTGCTTCCGTTTGCAATATTCTTTGATTCATCATCAGAAGCAGGTCCATGGCATCATCCATTTGCTTTTCTTGTGCAAGTTCTGTTGTTTGAGGGTGAATGGTTGGAGGCAATTTTGCCTGCTTTCTCAGTGCAGCAATGTCATCCTCTTTTTTCTTCATAAGGGCCCTAACACCCTTTGGATCTTTCGGATCATGTCCCAGATCAATGATTATGTCTTCCAAAGTCTTTATTCTGTTGTCCTTAGCAGAGGAAGATAGCCTTTCCAAATCAAGTTGTGTATTTGTGTTCTTTAGTGATTCTTTTAGCTGATGGGCCAACATAGCCCTGTCTGCAAGTGTGGCATATACCATTTCCCCTGTCTATTTGTGCAGCTCTATTTGATCCAAGGGGTGTATGTCCTTGGAGAGGACTTCTAGACTTGTTTTGGTGTAGTCTGCAGATGATCTGGGTTTTGGCACTTTAGGCTTAAGATGAGTGAAAATCATCTTATCTTCCTTGATGTCATATGCTGCCATCAATCTCTTCTGCTTGGAGGGTGTTGTTTTCAAAAATTGATAATATATTTGAACTCTTAAGAGTTCATTTTGGGCCTTGATCTCCTTAAATGATCCTTTGATTCCAGCTGGTTGTTTTCCCTTGAGGAGGATACCTCTGTGCCTTGCTGCATGGCCTGTTCTAGCTGAAATGAGCTAGTGGCAGTTTGCTGGCTGGATTGTCTTTCTCTGTCTTGGCTTTCTGCCCTTTCCTCACTGATGTCTTCTTCCTCTGTTTCAGGGTCAATTCTTGGCCTCTTGGCCTCTGGTTGCTGTGTTGACCCACTTGGAGGTGTGACCTCCTCTCTATCTTGCTTTTTTCCTCTCTCTTCATTGAGAGGTGTTTGCAAAATTGGGATTTGGGGTGGTCCAGTTTGCTGTAAAGGGGCTTGCCCCTGAGTTTGATCCTTTTAGGTGCTGGGCTGCCCTGCTTCTGTCCCTTGCTATTCATCCATTTTTTTTTTCCTTTTGCTGTAGTGGTGGTTGTAGATGCTTGCTGGGTAGTCTGTGCAGCTGGAGCAGTGGATGTGCCTTCTCCTACTTGGACTCGTTGCTTGAACAGGACCTGTTGACAAGAATCCAAGTCAAGAGTTTTCTCTAAATCTTTCACAGTCTGCTCCATTTTCTCTTCCTGAGTAAATTCTTCTACTATTGATTCAAACACCCATTCATCTTGGTTGGCAAAGTGTTCTATTTGTGGATATGGGCAATGTTTATAGGCTAGCAACCTATACTTGACTCTCCTAGCACTGATAAAGCATTCAGGGTCATAAGGGACCCTCCAGAAGCTTCTTTTAAGTTTGAGCTGTTGCCCCAATATTTGATCAGCTTCTTGCCAACCATCTTTCTTATTCATGATGAATGGGCATAGGTGGTCTCTGAACTTTAGATTGGCTTTCTTCTTGGCACTGTGGAAGTGTGTGAGGTCAGAATTGATGAGTTGCCTATAGTATTCCAAGGCAAACAACCTCATAGGCACATACCTTGGGAGCCTGTAGGGACAGAGCTCACAACCATAGATTCTGATAACTGTGTGATTTTGGTATAAATACCAATCACCTATTTTTTAGTTCCTCGACAGCTGTAAGATTTTCTGCATATCTTTGGACAATCTGGCAGGAGGAGTCCTCTTTAAGAGGGATGTGACTGGATAAACAAATTGGTCAATAAATTCACAGTAGGAATAGGGAGAGTTCTGGACTTGGTGGAAGACTGAAGACCAGAAGATGACAGACCTCCTCTCTCGCTGTGAGTCTAGCTTCTTGATAGGGCACTGGAAGCAATCTGTCTGATAATACATGAACAAGTGATAGATGTATGATGAATATTTAAATATTGCTTCCCTTTTCAGCCTTGACAGTTGGTCATGCATCTTGTTGGCAATATACTTGGCATAATTGTATTTTAAAGCAGGGGGCTTCTCAAGGCTATATGCAGATAGCATGACCAGCACAGTTTCATCAACATGCTCATTTGTGGTGAATCCCAGCACAGAGGTTATCATGTCCACCAGCAGCTTGCCTACCTCATTGAAATTTGTATATGAAAAAGGAGGTGGCCCAGAAGGTTGGCAGTCTGCCTTCATGAAATTTTTGGCCTCTGCAACAATGTCTATGCTAGAGAGCTTGGAGCCCTCATCCAGCAAGTACTTAATGGAAAAAGGGTATAGTAGCTGGGTTTGTTTGTAATTGAGCATCTGATTTATGGAGTCTGGTGTTATGTAGAAGAGGATGCTCCCAGATGGAGACTTTACAGCTCTGAGCTTCTGGTCATAGTTTTC
Organism: Pinus taeda; assembly: GCA_000404065.3. NCBI lineage: Eukaryota > Viridiplantae > Streptophyta > Pinopsida > Pinales > Pinaceae > Pinus > Pinus taeda. The sequence continues at coordinate 47,429 of APFE031753020.1, forward strand.
TGCACATAGGTGAATGACTTCAGGAAAGACATTCACAGATGGTAGGAAGTAGGTGGGCAGATTGGACTCCCAGATGCCATACATGTCACTGTTGTCCAAGTGACTGTTCCTCAGCTGGCAGAAGGTCTGTAAGTCGTTCCTTTCTGCCACAAAATCCGCAATGAGGAAATCACTGTCTACGAGTGGAATAGCTTCAAGCTCTTTATTGGGTGGATTAACAGGAGCTACATCCAGTGCAGATGGAGTGGCCATGTTTGATTTTAACTGGATGTTTACTTGAATTTAGGATTGGTGCAAAGGTTGAGGAATTCCCACTAAATTGTGTTTGGCAGTGAGCACCCTGAGAGTATGAGGAACTCTTTTCAGGTTTGATGAACTGTGGGGCACTCTGTTGGAAGAACCAGAGTGTGTTTGAGCTAATTAGCTGGTTTTTCAAGGGAATTTCTGATAATAGTGATGAGGGAGCAGTTGTATTTGCTTTTAGCCATTAGCTCACCTTCTCTAATTAGTTTTTGTGGTGAAATCGCAGAAGGGCACGGGTTTCTTGCAGAGCCTTGTGGTGTAGGGGTTTTACCAGGTTTTTGAGTAGCTTTAGGGGACAATTTATCTGTGAGGAGCTTTTGCAGAGTTTCTTTACAGGAATTCAGAAGAAAAATAGGAGAAATGCGGGTAAAGTAGGTCACCTGCGGCAAATACCTGGTTTTCTCGGTGCAGGAGGCGTCAAGCTGGATCAATTGCAGGTATTTGGCTCGACGATGAGGGTGGCAACAACTTTGGTGGGTGAATTCTTGACTTCGGTAGTGAACGACGTTTTTTGCATGCAGAGTGCTCCGGAAACGACGAATGAAAATGACAAACAATGGTCTTTTCCCGTCTTTTTATGCATTTTTTGCCCTTTGGCGCCTTTTTGGTGATGACGTCATCATGGGCCCAGGTATGGCAGGGTGATGTGGCAGCTGACGTGGGTGGCCAGGTGGCAGTGACACGGTGGCAGGGCAGGTGGGTGGACAAACGACGTAGAGGTGACGTGGAGGCGCGGTGGCGGAAAGGTGAGGTGACGTCACGCTGACGGGGGTGTGACGTCAACGAAGGGGGATGGGCGGTAAGTGGTTTCCCCAGAGGCCCCATAGGTGGTAAGTGGTTTAAGGGGGGGGGGCTCCGAACAGTGCAGGAGGCCTACGCGTGGCGGGGGTACGGCAGTAATACCGCCAATCCCCCGGACGCAAAAGGTCGGGCACGTTCTGTGTGAAAATGACCGCCAGCCGTTTGATCACATCGCCCACGACCGGACGGCTGGCGGCAATTGTGATGTGACGACACGTTAGAACAGGGGGACCCGCCTATTAATTTAATCGTTTTAAATAAATCATTTGCCGGGGTGGGTTTTAACCTTAGGTTTCGGGTAGGTTTAATAACGTTTTTTAATTTAAAACATTATAAACACAAATTTAAGAGCGGAAAAGGGGTTGGAAGGGTTAATGAGGGCGGGGATTTGAATTTTTTGACTTTTAGCCAAAGTTTTGCTTGAAAATACATAGTTTAGGGTCAAAGGGGGTTAATACTAACCCCTGATGGGTTAATATTTCCCAAGAAAGGGCTATATAGCTATAGTGCTAGGGGGAGGGTATTTATATAGATTTTTTTGGGAACTTTTCATAGATCTTTATAGAATTAGAGAAGGGGGGACTTAGGGAGCTAAATAGTATATTAGTTGTTAATATGACATTGTGAGGTGAGCGTAGGGGCAAAGATTAAGTTTTAAGAAGTAAAACTTAGGAATGGAAGGTAAATGAAATGAGAGTAAAGATTTTTACACAAAAAATGTGGCTTCTTTTCCTTGATTGAACTTCATAGTTTGATTTGGTACTCTGTCATGAACTTAAGTGGAACAGGACACTTGAGCAGGTCTCAAGGTCCTTGGGGGTGTTAGTGAATGATGTTTCGGGGAAAATAGGGGAAATTAGACATGCTTCCAATGTTACGTCCTCAAACCTCTGCTATGATGCCAATACCCTGAATGGAATGAGTTTTTGTACTTGACAAGCCAATTGGTGATGTCCCTTCATTTCTGCAACCTTGCACTGCTTACCTAACCTAGTAATCCTAAAAATTTTTCTTCACTTGAAGTGGGTGCACTTGAATTAGCAGACCCTGATAGTTCTCCTTTTCTTTTGACTACCCTCCTATCTAAATGTACCCTTATTCCAAGGACCCAGATTAAGCAGTTGGGCTCCTTCATTTCTCTACCTAGCTAGTCATCTGCCAAGCTTGAGCTGTTTGGACAGGAAACATTCTCTATTCTGCAACAAGCAATTTAAACATGGCATGGTCCAGATTAGGCTATTGGGCCATCCATTAAGTATGATTAGCAGCAGTATTTGTAGAGTATGATACTACCCAAAGATAGTAGTGGCATTTTGATTGGCCACTTTCCTGGTCTTTAGTTTGGGGTTCATTTTCACTTTTCTCTTGACCATTTGATTTTCTTGCCTTTTGATTATTCTTTTAAGGCATACCCTCTTTTCATTTTTTAATTCTCATAGTGTGTACACAAAATATGGAACCTCTGCAGCCTGCAATGATGAACATATTTAGCCCTTCTACTGCCAATCATGAAAGATGAAACCTATTGGTATAGGAATCTAACAAGGAGAAATCAAAGGCATTTTGTGGGCCAACATCAATCAATCCCTTAGCAATGTGTGGAGATCTATCCATGTTATTTATGAACAGATTGATTTAATAGCAATAGCCCAAGTGGAGATTCAAAAAACCAGAGCTTTATTGGGACACATGCCTGAACAAGCTAACATGCTAATATATTTTTTGAATACCAAGGCCAGTGAAGAACTAGTAGCACTGGACATCAGAGACAGGACAGGCACCATTCTACATATCAAGAAAGTTCTAGCCATGAGAACTCTAATGCAAAATTTGGAAAGGAGATGCGAGGACATGCAGGTGGAGATTGATTATTTTACAAAAAGATTTACAATTTTGCATGAAAAGGGTTTGCCAAGTACGTTGGGAAGTCATGAACGCTTGATGAGACATGTAGAGTAAACATAGAAGTTGAATAAATATGTTGCTGCTCAAGTAAATGCATCATCAAGTACTTCAGCAGAGAATGCATTGCCATCTGGCCAAACCCTTTATGACGAATTGGAGAATTTATTTTACATTGAGCATGACATGAAACATCTGTTCACCGTCCCACCTAATTTCTTCAGGTACATAGAGACTGATGAGACTTTGAGAAAGTTTTAGAGACATAAGTTACCAGAAGAGCAGTGGTGGCAAAGTATGCTGGAAATCCTGCAGACATATTTTTGGTATCTTTGGTATCTTTGGTGAATTGAATGTTTTGCACCATTTACCATAAGGTAAGTAAACAGAAATAAATAAAGATCATATAAGTCAAAGAGTATCACATCAGAATTAATGACAGCCGAGAAAGCCGTAGTGGCCAGCACATAATATCAGTGGAAAATAGCTAAAGACCGACTTACAGGGGCTACAACTAGCACATCTGACCAAGCGGAGCAGCCAGCATAGCGCTTCCCTGTTTTCAAGAATACGTGTCTCCATCTCTTGTAAAAGCAATAACTCATCACTAGATATTCTCTGTCAGATATTTTGTAAACATATTTTGTATAAATAACCCTCCATTCGAAGTATTTGGGGTTGGTGATGCATTTCTTAGACTGCGCTGTCATACTGAAATTTTCTGAATACAGAAGCTATTGGAATCTATTGTTGCTAGACTCTCTGGATGCAGACTTGATAGTAGAGGACTTGTCAGAGAATTCTTGAATCAAACTATGGATCAATGAGTACCCTTATATCTCCTGTTATAGTATTCTTGTCTTTTATTTCATCTATGTTTCATGCTCTGAATAATAAAGAGAAAGATTATATCAAAATTTGTTTAACTGCACTCTGTTTTTAGTCTTTATTATTCTTTGTGTTTTCTTCAGAATTAGGCATAAACAGTGAATTCTTAATTGCTCCTGTTTCCCTTGATTCTATCATTTTAATTATTTTCTAAGGAATTCTTAAATGCTTTTTGGTAGTAATCATTCACTTTCCCTTTGTCTATATGATGAAGGATTCTTAATTGCCCTTCATCCATTAGACTCCATTCCATCTGATTCCAGCCTTTAAAATTGTTCCATGTTTGATCACCTTGCTCTGTAGTGCCATCTTCTATTACTAAACCATATCCTGCAATCCATCTTCATAGACTGCATTAGCCCAATGGACTGAATTTCTTAGATTTATACATCTATTTTACTAAATCTCACCATCCAACAATCAAACAAAACCCCTAAACATCATAACTAGCCTAAAATCTTTCAAAACAATGTTAAAAAAATAAAGAGAGATCCCTCTCTGGATGAAAATTGGCTAGAATCTATGTTTAAAAGATTGGTCTGTGGTTACCTCGGCCGTATTCCCTTCCTTACAACTTTATTAGGGAACAACCTGAGTGATAACAACCTCCAATGCTCAAATTCAAATTCCTTTCAAAGGAGATTTGGATAAATGTCAAAGAAGGATATGTGTCCTATTTGGATTGTAACTCTATGAGGTGTGTCATCATTTCTTATTTGGATTAGAACTCTATGAGACACCTAGGGGATGTGTGTCTCATTATGAGCTATTTGGTTATAACTATATGAGATTTTATTGGATCCTGATTAAATAGGGTAGCTTCTTATGTTTTTGTATAAATAGGAGAGCTTTTTCTTTTGAAGGCATGTGTAAAGTTTGAGAAATGCTCATGTTTTTAATAGAGAATTTGGAGACTTGAATATTTCGTTTTTCTTGCATATGGAGCTTCTTCACCTACCATCCTCATACACCATTGGAATGGCCATCTAATGACTATGAGTTTTAATTGCTTTTATAGATTAAATTTTATTTTCTTTCTTAGTATTAGTTTCAGAATGACTGTGTAATCTTTGCTTTTTTAAAAACGTTTCAATAGGGAAGATTTATGTATTTTCTAATTGGATTAAGTTTGAGGCAAGGGCTCATAGTTATTTAGTTTCCTTTCATGTTCTGTTATTTACTTTCTTAGATCAAACTATCAATTCATTGTATAATTGAATAAAGGATCAAGCCAAGAAGGTGACTTCAAATTGGGTGATTGAATGTTCAACCTATGCAATCATTGAGCTTTAATTTTTCATGCGTTTATATTTGCTCTTAAGATCCTCATTTAATTACACTAACTGATATTCCTAAATATCATTCTAAGAAATTGATTTAATCATATTTCAAGATTGAATGGTTGAATATTTGATACATGCAATTACTAAGTTATTTTCTGCAAACTTTACTTGATTTTCTAGGACATTAAAAGTTAATGTCTAAATAGTTGCTTACACATCATCTCAAGAAGATAACACTTCATAATTGAATGCTGGAGTAACTAAGTATATGTTAGTTGTTTTTGATTTCACAGGTTAGTTGAATTTCATTTTCATTTTTTGATTTCATAGATTAGATGAATTGGTTTTCATTATTTTTTTAGTTAGATTGATCTAAACTAAAAGACAATTTCTAGCACATACAGTGCACACATGCTTCACAAATTTAAGAAACCCCTGGGTTGACAAATTAAATGACACAAAATTACTTTGCCCCCACAAGGACGTTCCATAGTTTGAGTGGAACTCTTTTTCTACTAGCCCACATGTCCTTGCATTTATGAGGCATATATGGGAATTCATGGAAAGACATGAAGATTGCATGATAAGTTTATTTATGCTTTCTTTAGGACAAGGGCATGGTGGCTAGCTAAAGCATTCTTGTAGCCTAAAGAGCATACATTCTTTCAAATCTCTATTTGAAATCTTCCTTAATCATTGCCACCTAAGGTTTAGAAATTTGATGGTACATATCAAAGGTTTGTTGACACCCCTACAAGAGGAAGGCCTCCTTTGTCTTTTTGAAGGCAATTCTAACATTGTCTGGGATGAAATTGGAGCATCTATGGAAGAGGTATTCTACTTAAAATTTGAATATGGAAACACTAGATATTTTTAATAGAAAAAACCTTGCAGTAGCAATGACAGGAACAAGGGCCATTTTATCATCTAAAGTGATTTATTAACACATAAATGAGTACCACCATGAAAATTGTGATGGCATTATTACACCACCTTAAAATGATTCATGTGTCACTATTTCTGGTGAGGATTGGCATCAGGTTGATGATGTTTTTATTGGCTACCCCATAAGAAATAGTGTTGCAGATACAAAAGAAGAAAGTAGTAGCAATTTTCATATGAATTTGATGTGGGATTTATGGTCAAAACTAAAAATAAGAACAATCCATTCTCATATGGCTTATGTACATGATAATAATGATAATGAACACATAAGCTTGGATACTCATAATGATCCTCTCATCAGTATGGATCAATCATCACATCATATATTTGGGGTTGGGTAGAGGCAAGTCCTATACACTACTTGCATGGACCACTGATGTTTCGTGATCATGAAGAAGAGGGGAATTCTGATTCTAAGCCCTTCACAAGCATCCATTTGGAGGGTCTTGAGACTATGTCATGTTATAATAATGTTCGACTAACCTCCCTAGACTAGTCACAACAATTGAGGATAGAATATCCATCTAAGGATAAGAAACTTTGCTCCAAATATGAAAGCAATAAGGATTTCGCACCAAACGTTGGCATTTATAATAACGAGTATCAACATTACATAAGTTAGGAAATCCTCAATGATGAATTTGTAGCTCTAGAGGAACACAAGTATTTCTATTTTCACACCAATTTCCCCTAGTCTTGAACAATGAAAAGAAAAAACCAACATAGCCCTCTTATCTCTACAATCAAGACCACAAACCTTCTTTAGTAGAGAAAAGTTGTAAGGACCATATTTGTGAAGAGTCAAAGGAATTATCTAGCAACATAATACAAGCCACACCTCTTGACATTGGAGCAAAAAACAAGAAGGTGCTCCCTAGGTTTACATCTTCCAAATCACTGAATTTATGAACATCTACGAAGACTTTGGTATGTACATTACTCATCAGTGAAATTATTAAGAATGGATTTTTCTAGTTTTCAAAGGCACTTAAGGCCCTCCTAATGTAAACTATATCAATCCTAGAAAGGAGTAAAACCCTTTCTCTATCGTTCAAAATTTGTGTATGGTTTTGTTCATAAGCCCTTGAAGGACAATCTCCAAAAAATCCACTCCTATGCATTAGTTGAAGATATATGTTAGGCATCAGTCCTATTTTGAGACCACTATCAAAGGTTACCGAAGTTTTGAAGTTCAAACTAAATGAAGAAAGTTCTGAGCATGTTTTGGAAAGTCAAAATCCAAATTGAAGAAGCTAAAATTCTTAATTCTCAAGTATATCAATTTTTCTTAAAAGAATTCAAAATTGTGAGCATGTTTGTGAAGGATCCAAGAGCATTATTAAGGATGTACCTATATATTATAGAGATTCACCAGGTAAAATCTAATACAGCACTATGATCAGCAACACTTTGAATCAACTACTAATACCTCTTGTTGCACTCCACAAGCCAACTCCTCTAAATCAACTGCTAATACCGCTTGTTGCAATCCACAAGCTAACTCCTCACCTCTTCTTATGTTTTTGTTGGGTTTTCATAGATCCTGTCATTTTTTAAATACTTCATCATGAAGGTTACCGCAACTACATAGAACACATTAATTTTCGGTTATAGACTCCCTCTAGAATGAGAACGAGAGAGTAGTTAGGCGGGTGGAAACAAGGTAGCATGGTTCTAGAAGAAATAAAACTATGCTAATAGGTTCAAATGAAAATAGGAGGTCTTGATCAAGCTGGAAAGGCAGAAAGATGGTGTTGTAGGCAAAACTTGCTCAAGTTGGAAATATAGAAAGTTGGTCTTGATCGTGTCTTGCTGAAGCTAGAAATTTAGAAAGGCTTAGGGTTCAAACTCATAAACTCAGAAAGGCTTAGGGTTGTAGAGAGGCTCGACTCCAAAATGACCTTTTCGACTCTTTCCCTTCAAGGGTGACATGTAGCACAACATTCTCTAAAAATATGGTATATTTTTCCCTTCGCTTGGCCAACATTTGTATAAACAATAGCTTAGGATATATATATTATTGTATGGTATATTAAAACCCTTTTGGCCCTCATTATAACCCCAATATATTATTTTGTGATTTTTCCATTTTCAATGCCCCCATATGAACACACGTGATATAATATTGGTTTGTCAGTGATGCCCCGGTGATGCTAGGAAGACCTGTGATGGTGACTAAAAACATATCATAAAAATTGGTTAGTTAGCAAGGGAAAAGGGTTTAGTAGATCCATGAGGAGATTCTACTCAAAATCAATATCACTCATCTATACGCCTAATAAAAGGAAAACTAACACCTATCATTTTAAATATGTGTGTGAGTCGACCAATTGCTAATCAAGTCCTAACTTGCACTAATAAGACTTGTTTTTCATGAAGATAATTGAATAGTTTACAATGATGAGGATGTGAGGGAATTGAGGTGGAGGATTGTCATCACAAGGACCACCTCCTTGAAGAACCCCATTGCAATCACTGGAGCTAGCTCTCATATTGTGCTTCGTAGAGGTAATTAATGAGACTTTAAGAGGGCAACAAACAACTAAGATGGACCTAGATCATCTTCCCTCAGGGGTGGGAAATCCCGATGGATCACAGGACTTTAATAGAGGATCTCCATCTAAGGAAATTACTAGATAGCTTCAAAATAGTAAGCTCCGAGAATTTTCTAGAAGTCATTCAAGAAAACAAGTAGGAGCTTCGTTGTAGGGTATGACAAGATGTTTCACAGTAAGAGAGTATACTTCCAATTTGAAGGCTAATGTAGAGATATTACAACTCAATGAAAGTGATATTAATTTATATTATAATTGATAAAACAATTAGTACTATTCTATGTTTTTTAATTATAAGAAATAGTTCTTTTAGGTTACTAAATATAAGTAGCTTCCATTGAATTTGTTATATTGCAAACAATTTATTTAGAATAATACTCACTATATGGATATTACATAAAAGAAAAAATCATTAATGGTAATTCATATTGTTAACCCTAATATTTGATAATGAAGAATATATGTTCATATTTAAAAATATGAAATTTATAAATAATAGTGTTAAGAATTAGCATAAATTTTATCCTCTTAGTGTTTCAGAAATTCTAAATGATATATAATTATATATTAATATATATATAATATATATATATTATATATATATATATATATTATATATATATATATATATATATATACAAGTTGGAGATTACAATAGGCTTGAATTTTGGCTTGAGAAACCATGACCTAGTGGCATTCTAAGTCATCAAAATCCCAAGGGATCACACACTATATTTTTTCCCGAGAACTAGTGACCTTCGCATCACACCCAAATGAACTTATATAAATATAATTATTTTAATTAATATTAATTCCCAATTAAAATATATTTATATTTATAGAATTATTCTAATTAATATTATAATTAGAAAATTATCTAATGTTGTGATAGCATTTTTGTTTCTCTCCTGTTCTCATTAATTTATTGTACTGTTATTTGTTTTTTTAGCAAATTTATATTTTAAATTTTATGGACCAGTAATTTTGTTGGCAAAACATTATATTTATTTTAAATTGTTATTCAGTATATTATTTTTAATATTTTATATTCATAGTATAGATATGTTAATTTTGCATCTACATAGTAGCCAGATGAATTAAACTTTTTGAGATGCAAAAAGTATACAATTTTAGTTCTATGATATTAATAGATCCATTGTTAAACAACTAAGGTTAGTTATTGCGCCGAGAGGCACATTCTACAACCCAGTATGACCTTGACGTGTAAATATGTCATGTCCTCAAAAAATAATAAAAAATAATTTCACTAATGTTAGCAAAAACATTTGCTTGTTGGATGAGACACATTCTACCATAGTATGACCCTAATGTGTAAGTATTTCACGTCCTAAAAAATGATAAAAATAATTTTCAGTAATGTCAGGCAAAACATTCACTTGAATCTTAGATAACTAATGTGTTTAATAGATATTTTATCATATACGTGAATTTGATGTGTAACTATGTCATGTCCTAAGAAATAATAAAAATAATTTTCACTAATGTCAACCAAAACATATACTTGAATCTTAAATCGCTAAAAATAATTTTCATTAATGTGGGCCAAAACATTCACTTGAATCCTAAATAGCTAATGTGCTTAATATCTCTTTTATCATATACGTGAATTTGAATGGATCATAAATTTACCTCTAACAAAATATTTTACCACATTAAAGTTCCAAATTAGGTAAAATTTTAAACATCTTTACTTTTTACTCAACCCAATACCATTTCTTATATCAAAATAAAAAAGGTTAATTTAATGCACAGAATAAAATATCCTACTCCAAAATATTTTTATACTTCTTTTAATTAAATATTTGTAAATCCTTTAATACTTATTTTAATATTAATTTTTTTATCATGCTATGTAGAAACATCATTAAATATAATATTGATATCAAAATATTAATATTAGTATTATTAAATTTAATAACTTTGGATTAATACAATATTAAATTTAATATAACATTCATTTTTTTATCTCTTGATCGAGATGAGAGAGGTTGTCAAAAGCGACAGGCCTTGAGTTAACATGGTTAGTACCAAGGCATTATTACAACCAGCCCCCACATGGTTAAGGTAGGGGGTGTGGTGTCCTTAGCCATGAATTCATGGGATGTGGGATGGCAAGGTGGTAGAGGGAGGAATAGGGAAGGGTTACGGAGACGGGAATGGTACTCGATGTGCCAGGAAGGTGAATTTCGTAGTGGAGAAGGAAGGAAGTTCAGAGCGGAAGAAATGTGGACAACCTTCATCTGCAAGATAGCGAAGACTCTCTAGTGTGTAGTCTGGTCTCACTCTTGTTTAATTTCTATGCTCTCGTTGGATTCCTAGGACAATTACATGCACTGGTGGGGGTTCCGTTGGGGGAAGTTAGAGGGAGAAACCAAGGGAGGAAAGGGAGGGCCATGGTCCGGTTCTACGTGTCATTCATTTTACTTTTAAGCCAAAATTTTGGCAACAAAATGGATAATATGGGGTCAAGTTGAGATATAGTCCCCTACCAATTTGCTCAGACTAGGAGTATTAGGGATAGTGGGCAAGTTATGTCTGGGGGGATGAGTGACGCTGAAAGAGCTAAGAAAGAGCTGCGAGTAGGGGGATGGGAGATTAGAAATGCCAACAATTCAGTAAGAAAACCCTAGAATTTGCACATGCATGGTAGCAAGAGTGTAGTTAGGGACCCCAGATGGTATAAGTGGCAGAGGGGAAAACACAACCTTTGTAGGAAACTACTGGCTGAGGGAGGGGCATGTGGGTATGACGGCAATTGCAAAGTTTCGTTCCAAATGGGCCTAAAGGCCTGGCTACAACTGCAGGGGGTGACCAGAAACTACACCATGGTAAGGAGGAGAGGCACAGTTAAGAGATTGTGGAACCAAGCTTGGAACCCAATTCCCTCGGACACTTATAGGCATAAGGATACCTTAACCTACCATAGGCCAAGCAGGGCAGAGAAGCAAGGCGTGGCCAGTTGCGATGGGCTGGTGCGAAATGAATGTGGAATCTAATGGTGTTTGAGTGTCTGTAGGGCATTAAGAAATAGGGCATGGCTCTAGCAAAATGAGGACGTGATCATGGAAGTAAGGACTCGGCCCCCCAAGTAGCCAAGTGACCTAGCTTGATAGAAGGCCATAGGGGTCGTCCTAATAAGCACCTCATAGCAAAGGCAACCACGACATACAGGGATGAAACTGACGAAGGTATCCATAAGCAGATTGATGATTGGGATGCTGAGATAAAATAGGATAGGGAACCAGACGACAAGATAGAAGTCTAGAGGATAATGGTTCTTGACCCAGGGAATACATGAGAAAGAATTATGCAATTCAAACACACCCTGTACCTGCACTTCTTGATGAAAAGTCTGGTTGGCAAAGTGATGGAATAAATTTCTATGGGGATGGCAGTCACACTGCAGGGACTACCTAATTACAAAAAAGGCATGGAGAAAATCCTATTTCAGTTGCACAAACAGGATATAAGGATGGAATGTATTGATCGTTACATCCCTTGCATTGTGGAGTTGTATGGAATGCCAGAGACAACAGCTGAAGATCTCGCCCCTATTGCCTCATAATCTAAGGAGCATAATGTCAGTAAGTATTAGTTCCTCTATCCTTAGTTTTTGTTTATGCGGATGGCATTTAATTTTTCTATTGTTTATGTAAGATGTTATATAGTATTTGGACATGATACTGAGACCTACCTAGCATTGTTAGAAAGACTGAAGCAATTTTTTTTTTGGATGGGGTATAATGCTGACTGGTGGCCAACAGACTCAGTTTCCCCTCGACGCGAGTTGAGGCCACCTGGTAAAACTGTGTGGTCTAAATTTTCCTTATATATATAATAGAAAATGGATGGTCCTACCAAGCATTACAAAAAAATATATTCATTTTTTTATATAATAATATATATTAATATATCATGATGTATAATTAATTCTAGATATATATGGATGGAAGAGTAAAGACATAGAGTGATAGAGGGAGTGAAAAGGGAGAGATGATGGAGATAGAATGAAGGAGAGGGGAGAGGAGTAATGAAGAGAGAGAGATAGAAAGAGAAGAGGAGAGATGGAGGTAGATAGTGACAAGGTTCGAGGGAAGAGAGAGAGAGAGAGATGAGGGGTAGAGAATGAGGTAGGAGAGAAAGGGAGAGAGGGAAGGACTCGAGAGAGGAATTGAGAGGGAAGGATAGAGATATGGAGTTGGAGGGGCAGAGAGGGATTGAAGAAGAAACATATAGAGAGAGAAAACTAGGCAAAGAGAGAGAGAGGGAGTGATAAGAGAGAGATGGAGAGAGAGAGTGTGTATGTTTTGGGGTAACATAGAAAGATAAAGAAGGAGAGATGGAAGGAAGGGGGGAGAGAAGGAGAGAGGGAGGGAGATAGTGACTGATTTGGATGAAGAAGAGATAAAGAGAGAGAAGACAGTGGAAGAGAAAGGGAGAGAGAGCAACAAAGAGAGAGACGATGTCAGAGAGAGAAGGAAAGAGGGAGGAGGAGAGAAGGAGGTAAGGAAAAACATATATAGAGAGAGGTGGAGAGAGAGAGAGAGATCGAGTGATAAGGGAGCTAGAGTGTGTGTGTATGTTTGGGGGGGTGAGATAGAGTGAGAAAGAAGGGGAGATGGAGGGATATATATATGGTGGTAGGACATAGGGAAGAATGTTTCTTGCACTAGATACATTGATTTTCTTTTTTTTTTGTTGAAGCAAGAAACAGTCCTTCTATTAACTTAGGAAAAGAATAATATACAAAGGTTACAATAGTCACACATAGGCACAGACTCCCCCAAAGGAAGAGCAAAAGTTATCCAAAGTAACTGTATAAACCCTCCCTTAGGCAAACTAAAACCAAGCCAAGACTTCCCTGGAACCAAAAGTAGGCAAGTGGACCCCAAAGTTATCCACCAATGTACTGTCTCCTCATTATCCGACAGTCTAAAATCAACTCCTGTGAAGTAGTAGCCTATGGAATACCCCTAAACTTCTCAAACAATGCTGACTATTGATCTTCTCCCTTTTGATCCAATGGTAGGTGTCCAAATCACTCGACTTAAAAGCCCGATGAATACTATGCGATGAGGGTGGTTTTCTTTTCCTGCCCTCCACATTGTGTTGCTCTCGAAGTGGCATCACTGGCTTTTCCTGAAAACCATATTTGGTCTTAATGGCATCCAATGAAGGTGGTAAACCATGAGAAGTTCTGCCCTTCCGGACCCGCCAACTTTCTTGACAAAAAAAGTGGTCGTTGATCGACCCCCTCCAGATTTGATGGCCACAATCCATATTGCACCGCATATCAGCTCAAGAGATACCTCGCGATGGGGACAGAAATCACTTTTCTTCCACCGCCACAAGTCACTTGCTAAATGGCATCGCTTGTCCTCTGGGTATACCACTTCTGGGTCAAAGGATGCCCAATGTAGGTGATATAACTTAAGCATTTTTCTACTCCGGTTTCCAATACCCCTATCCTTCAAAGCATGGTGTGAAGAAGACGTGCCCAAGAGGGTGGCCTCTTGTATGGAGTGCCTTAGGCTTTATGTCAGTGTTTTGTGTCATTCTTCTTGGTAGCCCGTTTCCTCATCGCTTTTCCTTTTGAGCCAATATCCCTTGTCTTGATGATTGCCTCTATCCATGTTTCCTGAAGCCCCCTTAGAGAACTGACAGTGCGTATCCTCTGAGAAATATTCTAAAGTGATTTTATCCTTCGTTTTCATTAATTGGAATACTGTCACTTGGTCTATTATGATATTATTGTCTATCGATGAGGGCCCAAGAAGAGGATTCTACCTTCATCCTGTCATTCGTTACCTCCTCCCACCAGCAGCACCAGTCGGTAAGCTTGCTTCTCACCCCCTCATTGGCTAGCCAGTCTGCCACCTTGTTGGCTTCCTTGCAAACATGCACCGACCTAAGAGTTCTTAGAATTATTATGTGTGATTGAATTCTTTGGTAGACTTGCAGAAGCTGCCAATGGCCTGAGATTTTCTCTGGTGTTGCTCCTGCATTTATCCTTCTCACTAAATTAATTACTAATTCCAAGTTAGCCTCAATGATGACATTATGTGTAGTGTAGTTGAGCAATATTTCTTGGCATAAATCCATCGCCATGAGCTCTGCCATATTGTTGGTAGCATTCCCTAGATTGCTGTAGGAAATGACCTGTATGTTTCCTTTCTCATCCCTCATGACCCCTCCATAGCCTGCTTCTCCCAAATTTCCTTTTGAGGCTCCATCTATGTTAAATTTTAAAAAGCCTCGAGAAGCGGGTTGCCAAAAGGCCTTTTCTCCTGAGGTATTCTTATTGATCTGCAAAGAACACTGAGGGTGATGAACCTGAAGCTCCAACTTTTTCAGGATTCTGGCCTCTGTTAGTCCTGTGTGTTTTCTAGTAGTAACATCCCCTAAGATGTAAATAGTGTCCTTGAGTTGCTTAAGGATTAGCTTTAATATGCTGCTCACCGGGCTAATTTTATCATTGAAAATCGTATTGGTGCGCTCCTTCCAAATATTCCAGATTAAGAACCCTAGAGTTAGTTCCCAGGCTGAGTTTATTGTCTCATTATCCAAAATGTCTTTTCTCCAGTTTTTTAGTGTAGTGATGATGTCAGTTACATGCCTGTCTGCCTGCTCAAAGACATCTCCAACACAGTTCCATAGTGTTGCAGTGAATGAGCATTTATTTAGGAGATGATTTGTGGTTTCTTCCTGTTTTCCACACCGGTGACATCTTAAGGGGCCAACAAAGCCTCCTTTTCTTAGATTATCCCATGTCAAAATATTGCCCTATTGAACAAGCCACTTGAATAGTTTGACTTTCATCCAATGAGGATTATCCCAGAGATCTTTCCAAGTCTTGTCAGTGCTTGGAATGTTAAGCCTTGTGGTTATCCTTTTGGCCTCCTTAAGGGTGAAGAGACCCACCTTGTTCTTTCTCCATCTTAATTGATCATCCGAGGTTGAGGTTAAGATTTTCCTTTTTTCCAAAACACCATTAAGGGCTATAGCTTGAGTATTCAGCATGCTCATCTCACTGTAAACTAGAAGTCTCAATATTCTTTATTTCCCATTTTTCCTTGATTGATTACCATTGTTAATCATTTGTTGATGGTACCTATTTGGATGCCTACTAATTCCTCACTGCGGAGATTTCCCTCTTGCTGCCAATTGTACTCGCAGAACCAAGCCAAATTTCCACTTCTAATCTCCCAGAAGCTATGCTTTTGGATGAGGGCCCTATTCTCCTAGGACCTGTTCCAAAGTTTTGAACATTTCACTTGTCCTATCATTTTTATGAGGTTCTTCTCCTGCCAATTCATCGCATACTTTTGCTTCCATAATTTTGCCCATGGGGCTTGTATTTCTTTTAGCCATCTCCACCATACTTTGGCTCCCAGAACATTGCTTAGAATTCCTGGGTCATGAAGACCCAGGCCACCATGGGATTTAGGTTTTCATATCCTTTCCCATGCCAACAGGGTCCATTTCTTCTTTTCTTCACCTTTCCCCAAGAGAAAGTCTCTCTGAATGTTTATTATTTGAGTAATGACTCCAGTTGGTGTTGGAATGGTAGATAGCATATAGATAGGGATGGTTTGGAGGATAGCCTTAGTGAGAATCGGCCTCCCTGGTAGATTTGGGGATTTGTTTGTCCACTTGTTGATTTTATCTTTCAATTTGTTAAGAACAGGTTCCCAGATGTCCTTGCGCAACAGTTTGTTAGTGAGGGGAACTCCCAAATACTTCGAGGGTAATGAATCTCTTTGAAAGCCCAAAATTCTAGAAAGATTTCTTCGAATCCACATATCCGTATTGAAAAAGAAAATCTTTGATTTAGTAAGACTCACCTCGGTGCCTGCAGCCATAACAAACTCACATAGAATTTGCTTAAATGCTTTGGCTTCCTTAACCGTGGGTGTGCCTTAAAGCATAGTGTCATCCACAAATTGTTGATGTGTCATTGTGTCCCCGCCTCGAGTGAGTCTCAGACCTTGAATTTGTCCTTCCTCCTTGGTAGCTCTGATTGCTCTACCTAACCCTTCCATCATTAGAATGAAAAGGAAAGGGCAGAGAGGATCACCTTGCCTATTACCTCTGGTAGGCTTGAAGGTTTTTGAGGGAGAGCCATTGAGAAGAATTGAATAGCTAGCAGTGGTAACTAGTGCCATGACCCACTTAATCCAATTGTAGTCAAAGCCATAGGCTTTTAGTACTACTCTTATGTATGTCTAGCTAAGTTTATCATAGGCTTTTGCTATGTCCAACTGAATTATCATCCCTACCTATTTGTCGATAATGAGTGAATGAACCATTTAATGTGCTTGGACTATGTTATTCAAAATTTGTCTTCCTTCTACATAGCTCGTTTGCTCCTCAGACGCCAGGGTTGGCAGGAGTCGTTTGAGATGGTTGGAAATTACTTTGGATATTATTTTGTACACCACATTACATAATGGTATAGGTATAAACTTGTCTGGAGAGGTGGCCTTTTCCTATGTGGGGATTAAGGCTATGAAAGATTCATTGAGCACCTTCAAAACTGTTTTAAATATTCATGAGTGTTCCACTACCTCCAGAATATCATGCTTTACAATCCTCCAACATGTTTTGAAAAAGTCCACATTGAAGCCATCCGGGCCTGGTGCTTTCCCATTGTACATTTCTATGATGACTTTCTCAAGCTCTTCCTCTATTACTAGTCTGTTGAGATTGTAATTATCTTCTCTGGAGATCAATTTAGGAATGTACCATGTAAATTTTTCCGTAAACTGAGATCAATCTGTTGTGGTTTCCTCAACAATTTTCTGAAAACACTGGACTACAACTTCTTCCATCTCTTCATGAGTGTTCCTTTCTATTACATGTTGGTCTGTAAGTTTCACAATTCTATTGTTGTTATGGTGAGCTATGGTGGATCTGTGAAAGAATTTGGTGTTTCTCTCCCCCTCCTTAATCCATTGTAATATAGATTTCTGTCTCCAGAATATTTCCTCTTGTAGACATCTATTTTCCCATTGCTGAAGAGACTCTGCTAGCTCTTTCCTTTCTTCTATATAGCCTTCTGTGATGAGAATTTGATTTATTTCCTCTAGTCTCTTTTCCACTTCTCCTTTAGCTTTGAAGATATTTCCAAATTCCTTTTTCTTCCACTCTTTGAGTTTACCTTTAATGTGTTTGAGTCTGCAATGTGGAAGGAACATCTTTTTACCTTGAAAGTGTAGCTCTTCTTTCCACCATTTTTCAATGTTTGTGAGGAAATCTGAGTGTGTGAGCCAAACATTCTCAAACCTGAAGGGGCTATTTCTTGGTTTACTAAATAGAGAAGCCTCTAATTGGATGGGCCAGTGGTCTGAACCTCCAAAAGGTAGGATGCACGCTGTTAGACTACTTCCCTTGAGTAGAAGTTCCACTTAGATAATAAATCTATCTAATATTGAGGCTACTTATGTAGAATCCCCCCTTTTGTTATTCCAAGTGAAAATTCCATTGCTAGTGTCCCTATCTACCATTTTCATATTGGTGAGGAAGTTTTGGAAGGAAAATGAGTCCCTACCAAGTGTCCTAGTTCCCCCTTTCTTCTCCGTGAGTTATTTTATCATGTTAAAATCTCCCCCTAGAATCCAGGGTAAAGCTGGGTATCTCTTCTTCATATCCTCCAGTGTAGTTAGGAGTCTAAGTCTATCCTCTACTGGTTGTGGACCATAGAAATTGGTGATCATGTAACACTATCTATCACCCACTGGTTGTATAATCAAAGAAAGGTGGTGTCTGGACGCCTCTGCATCAAGAATACCAAATTTATGTGGATCCCATAGACTAAGAATTCCACCAGTAGATTTATTAGCCTTCACCTCCAGGTATTCATGTCTATTTAACCATTTACTATGATTTTCTTTGACCTTCTCAACTGAGCATTTTGTTTCCTGTACAAAGACTATGTCAGGATTTTCCTCTTTGATCCTGTTGCTTAGACTATTCTATTTCCTTCTACTCCCTAGTCCTCTAATGTTCCAAGTTGTGATCTTCATTGATATGGGGTTTTGAGGGAGTAACTGGAAAGGTATTTCATCATTCCTGAGTCAATCATGAGTTTGCCACATTCCAGCAGTAATTCTTTCTGTCTCTTTCTTCCTCTCCTTCTGCCTGGGTTTTTTGTCAATTTCCCCGTTATTAATACTATTGAGGAAGTTCCTTTATTTTCCTGGTTGTCATGCTCTCTTTTGAATTTTGCAGATATTTGGTGTGACTTGTTAAGGAATATCTATTGTACCATGTCAACTTCCTCCTATGGAATGGAGTTTATTCCCAGGTTTCCTCCTTGTTCTATAAACTTTTCTAGCTCGAGGTTCTCCCTTTCCAGTATCTCCTGTAAGTCTTGGTCCTCTGTACCACTTTCACTTTGAGTCATTTCATGGTATTTCTCTATTTCCATGGTGCTCAATGGGTCTATTGTGTGTCCATTCTATTCCTGTGTGAACTCCATGTTGGTCTCTTTTCTTTTCCCCCTTTCTGCCTGTTTCTCTAGTTTCTCTTGATTACCCACATCTTCTTCTCTTTCTTCTAAGATCTCAAAGGTGTTGTGACTTCTTGTTTTGTTATCATTAGGATTCTTTTGTATCTTCCTACCCCCTCCTTTCCCTTCCACTCCCACTTTGGTGAAACCCATATGATCTTTCCCTTTGCTAGGGTTTAGGTTTTCCTCCCTTTTATTAAGAGGACAATCTCTGAATAGGTGTCCATGCTCATGGCATTTGCGACATCTGAACGGGATATGCGGATATTCAATTGTTTGAACCCATTCATCATCATAGACTTCTAGAATGACCTCATCTAGCAGAGCTCTTGATAGGTCCATCTCCACACATATACGGTCATAAGAGGTATACTTTCCTCATAGTGTTGCCTCTAAAACCTTTAAAAATGACCTAATTTATTGCCTATAGCTTTTAAAGACTCTGACATCTAATAATCTAAAGGTAAGGAGTAGAGTCTAATCCATATAGGTACCGAAGTTAAGGTTTCTCATTCTGGCACAAAGTTCATCGTCCATCGCCACATATAGAGACGAGCTGCTACAAAGAAGTATGGTCCTCCCTCAAAAATCCTATCTCTGTCCTCCATGTTCGTGAACACCACTGTAAAAAAACCTTTGGACCCAAGATGTATATTTAACTCCCCTTTTGGTTTCTAGTTGTATATTATCCATGTGTACAATGCTTTCACTAATGGCTAGATTCCCATAAACTTGCATATTACGGCATAGTTTGTCATGTGATCCCTGTGCTCTTGCAGAGCTGGACCATTCAATATTACCTTTAGTTTCATATTGGTCTTGGGTTTACAAGGCCCCATCTTGGTTCTATTCTCTGTTCCCTGACCTCTGTCTTCCACTTTCTCCTCCTGTCGATCTTCCTCATGGGTCCCTTGTTCTACATGGGTTTTTCTTCCTTCCGCCTTCTGAGTTTAATTGTCTTTTGTCTTGACCTCCAAGGAGTGTGGAGGCTTGTTCTTGTTCCCTACTCTTCCTTTGTTTGAAACTGATTTACTGTAGGAGGGAGTGGAGCTCCCTCCTCCTTACGCTTCCGTGGTTACCTGTTACCCTCTATCATATTCTTTGTTAAACCCTAGAACCTAGTCACTCCATACATCAACTCCCCACTAGATATATTGATTTTCAATGTAGATGTTGATATCTAATTATATTTGATTTCTTGCACTATATGCATGGATTTCAGTGTAGATGTTAACTTCTAGGCTTATTTGATTGCTTGCATTAGATGCACTGATTTCAGTGTAGATGTTGTTTTGTAATCCTATTTGATTGCTTGCATTATATGGATTAGATGTTTTTAATCTTGACGCTTTAAATTATTAAAAATATTTTTCAAGACTACATGGAAGGGGGAGAAAGGGAAGAAGTTTTCTTGCACTAGATGCATTTATTTTAGTGTAGATGCTGATTACTAATCATGTTTGATTATTTGCACTAGATGCATTATTGTTTACACTAGATGCATTGATTTGAGCATATTTATAAGTAATCTGTGACATGATTGTCTCCCTTCTTAATTGCCAATGAATTACTGATAGACAATTCAATATATTCAAAATTACTAATAGATAGGTGCATACAATAATATATTCAAAATAGTTATAAGAAGAAAAAGACAGATTTAGAAACATTCAAAACAAATCAAAATATTCTTGAAATAGATGTGATAATTGTTTGGATGTAAATATTTTATAAATCTGGCCACTCATTAAAAAAATTAAAAGATACATTATTTTGTGACTTTGCAAAATAGACTATAGATAAAAAAAATCATCAAAAATATTCCTCAAGGAAATAAATTATTTCAAATATTAGCAAACAAACAAATTATTTCAAGAGCAATCTTGATATAATAAATTATTAAAACTACTCTTCAAGATATATTTAGTAATACCTAAATGAAGACTATTAAGAATTAATTATTTCTTAGATGTTCTGATATCTAAAATTAAATGAAATAGATTTGTAGTATCAATACCTTTGCAAACTACTGAAAAGATTGTCTCTCTTCTTCATCACCAACTAGTTATTAATAGATAATTACATACACATAAAAATATAATACAACAATTAACGTTCACAAACACTACCATCCAAATCTAATCATGTAAACACACAAACCACTCAAAAATTCCAAAATCACATGTGCAAACCATTCAAGCCAAGCAACATAAACTAAATTGAAGAAGAAAATGATATGGTCATGCCAAACAAAGAAAATATAATGTGAATTTTGAATTTAATCTCAAACATATACATAATAATGATGATCTAAAAATGTGTTTGTTTCCCTAAACTCAAACTAGCTTAGATATATCTAACACCTGACCTATCATGCATCGAGAGGGATCAAATCCATAGAGGTGCAAACCTTTCCTCAAATTCTACACTCAAAAAAGAGTGTTTGAATCTCAAGGGATTTGATTTGATCCCTCTCGACGCATGTTGGATCTAGTGTTAGATAGATCTAAGCTAACACACACACACACAGATAGATATATATATATCTATCTGTGTGTATGTGTGTATGTGTGTGTGTGCACGAATGTTGGAAAGAGTATGCCATTTCTTTCATCTTGAACAAGATGATAATAAAATATTTTATTTGTAACTATTTCTCATTTGTTTTTCATAAAATATATCTTTAAAAATATCTTTTTCCAAAATTATCTGGTTTCACGTTTCATGTCGTTTCAGGTTTCTTGTCGGCAAGAACACAATCGGATCCAAAATTTCATCTTGCT
Source organism: Pinus taeda (assembly GCA_000404065.3). Lineage (NCBI taxonomy): Eukaryota > Viridiplantae > Streptophyta > Pinopsida > Pinales > Pinaceae > Pinus > Pinus taeda. The sequence goes on from APFE031753020.1 coordinate 69,420, forward strand.
AGTTTGGAGATGTTTAACTTACTTGTTAATCATGACGGTTGGGGCCTTAAAGACTGCCTCTTTCAACTTGGCACTACTTTTAAAAAAAACTTGGCAAGCAGTTAGCAGTGATGGCACCTTGACTTGAATTGTCATGGCTAAATATCTCCAGAACAGGTATCTCATAGCCACTTGAATTGAATTGTCATGGCTAAATATCTACAGAACGAGGATCTCATTGGTTGTCTAGCTATTTGATGGTGCTCAAGACCCTCCTTATATTTGATTATCATGGCACAATTTCCTTCACACTAAGCATTGGTTGTTTGGGAATCTCAGATGGGACATTGGCTCAGGATCTATTCCAAAGATAGGCCTATACATGCTCTCACGCATGATTGGTCCACATTTATTAACTCCTCTCATTATGTTTCTCCACAATCATGACATTTTTGGGATTAAAGATATTGAAAATGCTTATCATTCCTCTCCTTAATCCACTCATTGGAACGACGCAACTGAGTTAGAGATTCCAGATCCCCTGATTCCTGAATGGACATTATATATTACCAACCTCAAACTCTATGGGATTGTACTCTCTCCAAAAGAAGACAAATTTATTTGGTTTGGTGGCTAACAGCAAGGAAAGGTAATTGTTCATGAGGAATATTAGATAATCACCCAACCCAATAGATAGGTTTGGTTTCTCTCTTAACTTGCTTGGTTCTGGTTCTAGAAATTTCCTTTAAACACAAGTGTTTTTCCTTATTAGTGGTACACAAACTTATTGTGAGATAGAAAATCCTACGAAAGTGTCTTCAAAATATTTTTGGTTGTACCTATGCATTTTAGACCGTTCATAGTAAGGACAATCTGAACGAATTGAGTGTGGATCATGGGGTGGTCATCGTGTGTTACCCACATGGATTACAATTTTCCTCCACTCCACTCATGATGGGGGAACGGTCTAGTCAGGACAGGCGGCGAGGTGGCTAGAATGAGACATGCATTTGGGCACCAGCTACAAGAATTCTTAAAAACAAGTTAGTTATCCAATCATTGGCCTTAGTGTATGCTCCTATCATGCTTTTAAAATATCATGTATGCTCATACATACCATCCACTCATCAAGATTTTTCAGCGACTCTAGAGACTACAACGGTCATGATCCAACACAGTTCACTGTTCAGGCTTTCCCCTTTCCAATGTAGTTAATGAAATCAACCCACACATGTTTAATGTCATCAATGTCATATGCATGCTGAGGATTTCAAACTTCTTAGTTGGGTGCACAAATTTTTGAAATGAAAACTCAAACTCAATAGTCCCATGCTCATTCCACCTATGATGCTTTTTGGAGAAGGGAATCCAAATATTTAAGCCATCTACTCACAGCAGAAGCCTTATCATTCTTGTTCTTCTTTATTTCCAAGGAGTATCTATGGATCTGCTTAACCTTACACTCTATTTTCCTTATGACATCTTCAAGAGACGTAAATTCTTTCCTCCAGCGAAATACAAATTCTATGTGATCAATGATCCGTTGGATTAATTTTTCAATACCCACACGAATTGTCTCTATTATTTATTTACACTAATTACAGTTTTTCACCCAATCCCTATGATTAGGTGTCAACATTCCCCCCCTTAATCTAAAGGGATGTTGGTGAGTCCAAGCGTCATTCTGAATCGTTCAACATTTTCTCTTCCAAGCGCTTTGGTGAAGATGACTGCAATATGATCATTAGTGGAACAATGGTGAAGACGGATTGTTTTGGCATCAACATGATGTCGAAGGAGATGATATTTTGTATTGGTGTGCTTTGTTTTATCATGGAACTTTGGGTTCTTGGCCAACTTTATTGCCAAGTTATTGTCAATCATTAGTGGAGTCGATTGTACTTGTTTTAACTGTAAATCTTCCAGAATTTTCCTGAGCCACACAATTTATTTTGCTGCCTCAGCTGCTGCCACATATTCTGCCTTTGTTGTGGAATCTGTTGGAATTGTTTGTTTGCGTGATCTCTAAGAGAAAGATCCTGATCCAAGACTCATAGCATAACCTCAAGTAGATACCCCAGTTTCTTTATCTCCATCAAAGTCTAAATCAAAGTATCCAATCAAGCTAAAGTCGCCCACCTGTGTATACTTGATTCCAAAGTCTTGATTTCCCTTCACCTACATTAGAACTCTTTTTGCAGCAGACCAATGTCCCTCAAAGGGCTTTTGCATAAACCTGGAGAGGATTCCAACAGAAAACAAAATGTCTGGTCTAGTAGTAGTTAGGTAGTTGACACTTCCTACAAGCTTTCTATACTTTGTTGCATCCTCAAATTCTTTTCCTTCAATGGATGTGAGCTTTAAGTTTTGTTCCATTAGAGTAGTCATAGCATTGCATTCATTCATGCCAAATTGATTCAACAAATCTCCAAGATACTTCTTTTGAGAAAGGAATATGGACTTGAGATGTTGAGTTACTTCAATACCAAGATAGTAATAATAAACACAACCCAAATCATTCATTTCAAAGCCTTTCCTCAATTCCTTCTTTATGGATGCAATGTCGCTCTCGTTTTTCCCTATCATAAAAAGATCATCTACATATACCACAAGGTATACAATTTTTTTTCCAACCTTCTTGACAAACAAAGTTGCATCATCAAGATGACAATGTTTGAAATTGAGTTTCAAAAGATACTCAATTAGTTTTTCATACCAGGCTCACGGTGCTTGTTTCGGGCCATACAAGGATTTCACAAGTTTGCATACTTTATGTTCATGTCCTTTTACAACAAATCCTTTAGGGTCGGACATAAAAACATTCACTTTTAGATCTCTAATCAAGAAACTCATTAGTACATCCATTTGATGGAATTTCCAACCGTTTTGAGCTACTAAGACAAAGAGCTTCTAGATGGTAGCCCATTTTGTTGTGGGCAAAAAGGTCTCCTCATAATCGACCCCTTCCTTCTATGCAAAACCTTTGCCACAAGCCTGGCTTTATGCTTGTCAAGTGAGTCATCAGCTTTATACTTGTTCTTGTAGACCCACTTGTAGCCAATTCGTTTGGTTCCCAATGGAGGATCAACCAACCTCCAAGTTCCATTCTTTATCAAGACATCATACACCTTTTGCATTGCTTCTTTCCATTCACCATGAGAAGCAACTTCTTTGAAGGAATTTGGTTCAAAATCTGTAGATAAATTCAATTCACAATCATAAGAAACATCCATATCAATAGGTGAATCAAAGTCATCTACATCAACTCCATTTTGCTGGGTTGAATTTCTAGTTCATGTCTTTCCAACCCCACCAGGATGAACACTTTGAAGTGTCTTTGTCAACCACTTTGGGGGACCTTTCTGAGATGGTCCAGCCTGCTCCGTTGATTGAGTTGGGACTAAATCAAGATTGAGTCTCCCAATTTTTTCAATCACATCGCTCAAAGTATCATTCGTTGTTGGAGTTTCATGTGGGGGAGGGAGTGCCTCAGAAGAAGATTTCATAGGTTGATCTAGTATAGGAATCCTCCCTTTAAGATGTGGAATTTGATTATCAAAATTCTTGAAATGATGTTGCATTTGCAAATCTATCCAAGAAATCAAGTTGTTGCTCAACAACATTGTCAGTTTTGGATGATTCAAGAAATATTACATCTCTAGATACATCAAACTTTTTATTGACTTCATCATAGAGACGGTATGCTTTGGAGGTGTTTGAATAGACGAGGAAGATACACTTACGACTTCTTGCACCAAGTTCTATGTACCTTTGGTATCAAAACATAACATGTGGAACCAAAGAACCTGAGATGATTTACCAAAGGAATGTGCCCATACCACATTTGATAAGGATTCTTGTTTCTAATAGCATTACATGGACATCTATTCTTTACATATACAGCACATAGAACTGCATCATCCCAAAACATCATTTTTACATTTTTGAAATACATCATGGAGCACACCATATTTAAGATTGTCCTATCCATTCTTTCAGCTACTCTGTTCTGTTGGGGATTATAAGGCACATTTGTTTGATGTTTCATCCCATGTTGGTGAAGATAGTTTTCAAATTAATTTGAAGTGTATTATTTTCCATTATCAATGGGAATAGAGCCAATATGAGATTGTGCATCATTTTCAATGCATGTATGAAAATTCTTGAATTTTTGAAAAGCATCAAATATGCTCTTCAATAAATAAACCCAACACATTCTGGTGTAGTCATCAATAAATGTTATCATATATTTATTTCCATTTGCAGAAGGAACATGCATTGGACAACATAAATCTGAATGAATGAGTTCAAGTTTTCTATGTTCTTTAGAATGTGAATCATGAAAAGACTGTTTGCTATGCTCTCCTAGAATGCAAGCCTCACATTACTTAAGTTCCCTAGGAATTGTAGGCAAACCAGTGACACCATTTTTCTTCAACAAGTAGAGGTTGTCATAGTTCAAGTGTCCAAATCAAGCATGCCTTAATAAACTTAATGGAAATGTACCTTCTTCATAATGAGAATTGTATGAGAAATTTTGTGCATGACCAGAGGTACCCTGCAACTTGAGAAGCCTTTCTTCTTCAATCCCCATCATGACAAGTGAGTGGTCTGATGCTTTTCTCACCTCATGCTTTCCATCAAACATATGAATGGAATGTTCTTGTTGGCATATGTGGACCAAGGGCAACAAGTTTCTACTCAGTTGTGGGAGATATAAAACATGATGCAAAAGAAAGTCTGGAAGACCACGCAATTTAAGCCTGATTGTACCAAGTCGTGATGGCTTGAGTTTTGATTTGTCTGCAAAGTATACTGCTCCATGAACACTGTCAGTAAATTCTTCAAAAATATATCTTTTAAAATTCATGTGGCAAGATGCTCCTGAATCAAGCAAGAAATCATTTTTCCAAGAAGCAAGTGAAGCATTAAAGAAGTCTTCATTTACTCCAATATTACAGTGTGCCACAAGATAGTGAGTGGATTCAGGTGTTATACCTTTCTCTTTGTCATTAGTTTTACCTTTGGGTTAGTTTATTTCATTCTCAATTCTGTCCCAAGGAAACTTTCATGTGGATGCATCATGCGATCCATCTCTTTTATAGCGTACGCAGTGAAAATCTTACTTTTCTCCTTGAGATTGTCTACCCTCCCTACCTCTGAAATTTCTTCCTCTTCCTCTTCGACCGCCTCTTCCTCTCAAAGAATCTTGAGCAAGATTATTCACTCTATGTGAAGGGCACACAACCTCTTCAGAACACTAAGGAGTTCTCTTCTTCCCAAAAGCTTTTGTTCTTTCAGCAATTTTTTTCACAAGGGGGCCAAATGTAATATCTTTGAGGTTTCCATTTGCTTGAATGACTCAAGATAATTTGAGTAAGTGGGATAAAGTGCCTTGAGAAAAGCTATCAGAGGAATGTCCAGTTCAACATTAGTGACTTTGATACCATGCATAATAGATTTTACTTCTAATGTAAGAGCAAGAGGATCATCATTTTGTAATTCAAGGGTGAACAATTTAATCATGAGTTGAACAAATTCAAGTGTAGAGTGTGAGTCATAGAGTTCCTTCATTTTTTGTAAGGCTTCGAAATCATTTGAAAATGAAGAAATATGGTGACTCACTTCTTCATTTACTGATGCTACAATCAATGCATAAGACTTGCTGTTCTTATTTTCCCAAATGGTAAATTCCTTGTCTAAGGTAAGTTGTTCTGGCTCTTTGTCTCGTTTCCAGCACACACTCCTTTCCACAACTCCTTAAAAATGAGAGTGTGTTTGATTTTCCGAGACCACTCATGATAGTTCTCCTTCTCAATGAGTCTGTTTTAAAAATATGTACTATGTAAAAAAATCGCTCTTTTGCTGGTAAAAAAAATGACGCAAGAGGTTGACGAAAATGAAGTGGTAGTATGTAATTCGACTATTGGTTAACTGTGTAACCAATCAACTGCACTTAAATCTGGTTCTGTACATGGATTATCCCCTCAAGGGTCCCGCTTATCTAATAAATAACTCTCGGTCCCCCGTTGACTTCTCCTTTTATCAAGTGCTTCGATCTGCGCCATTGATCTCACTTCTCCAGATCCAACGGATATCACGTCATCTACTCACCAACTAACCTAGACCATCTCCACCATTGATGTGGCCCATCCAATCGAATGGTTGTTATGTAATCTCGTGTGAAATCTTGCATGACTGATATCAGGTCGAGAGTGCGTGAGAAAAGTGGTTTTCTCGTGCTACATGTCGCCCGCTAAGGTTAATCGCGTGAATTTTAGGAATATCGTTTACAGCTTTTAGGACGCACGAGATACCGCTTCCAACTTATGAATACCACCCACATGCTTAATTTGTAATTTTAATAAAGGTGCTTAAGGAAAGCTTTAGTGCTTAAACTCAGTGTTAACGCTTAACACTAACTGACTTTGATTTATAAATAAAATGTATGAACAGAGAAAAATACCTGATTAGGGTCCAGAACGCCGATACAGAGTCATAAGAGAATTTGATTCATCACACCCGTGTTTAACACTATGAAACCAAGAGAGTGATGAAACCATCAAAGGTATATCGGTAGGCAGCATGGATGCAGGTGTGGGAATGATACTTCAACTTCGCTTGTGGAGCAGTTGTCTCACATAACCAGCTGAATGTCTGTAGCAGTTGCCAGAGAGGGGTAGCAATTGTGAGAGAGGGGAAAGCCTGTAAAATGGTTATCAAATTCCTGAGAGAGGCACACTTGTGGATTGGTTGCAAGAGGTCATTTCTACAAAATAGGCAGAACATAGGCAGAAGGGAGTTATAAAGCCAAGAGGGAGGCCAAAAATTGTGCCAACTCTGATACCATGTCAGACGAGGAGGTAACTCCTCAAATGTAATTGTATTATTCATTCAGGTTGTTCATTATTATAAACAAGAGAGAGGGACTGTTTAGTTCATCTCCTAATGACTCTCCATTTTCTCTATTATTTATTTACACTAATTGCAGTTGTTCATCCAATCCCTATGATTAGGTGTCAACACGAATAAAGTTAAGAATCTTTTTAATTTGAAGTTAGCATCTCCTAAAACTTACAAAAAGTAATGGATTCATCTAATTTATTTTTTCTTATTTTTTGAAGTCATTTTGATTGGGAGTGTGAGGGATATCGATTTTGTTAAGTTATTGAATTCACAAATTATGAGTAATATTTAGAACAACATTTATATTTGAGTAGGAATTAGATGTAGAAAAATATGTCCTCGCTGCCGGGGGCAAGCAATCATAGAAGCCGTTTAGAGCCCATTCCCAATGCCTTCGTGGCAGTTTGGGAAAATAATGTCTAACACACAAAGCAGATCAGGTCAGTACAGATTTACATTATTTTAGCCTTTTAACGAATATCAGTGCAAATTTTCGTCATATTTTCTTATTCTTTGGTTTCACCTTTGGAAGAAGAGTCAATGAATTGAATTTCTAAAAACTTTCAATTTTAATTTTGAATTCACCTTTAATTTCATTTCATTTTAAAATTTAAAGATTTAAGATAGTTTCACGTTTGGAATGAATAATGGCAAGAGAATTGAATTTCCGAAAGCTTTCCATTTTAATTGAATAGGGAGGAACCTTTCTAATTTGAAGTGAGCATCTTCTAACCTCGCGGTTTAATCGTTTCGTTCCTCTAAGTCGGTGTAATCCATAGCGTGAGGAATATCGATTTTGAACGATCGTTCCATTTAGAAATTAGGGATAAGGCGAGGGTCTAGTTAAGGTATACAAGGATTATTATATAGATTGTGAATTAAAAAAAGCAAAGTGTGGACACATTTCTTTTTATTTTAAGTCATTTCCAATTTGTGATTTTTTAAAAATTATTCTCCGTGCCCATCGTCTTCCCTTCCTCTTTTAAAAAGGAATTATAATACATGGAGAGATTTACTCCAACAGACTTGGAAAAGTCATTTTATTTTCTTGTTAGAAGAAATTTCTGTCATGTTCCTTGGCTTTTTTCTTCAAGTAAGAGCATGATATAAAGGTTAAGAGTTATTTTGTTATTTTTTTCATAATAAGGACCATGGTCTAAAATTATATTTAGATTAATTAGATATATGTTTATTTTAATTATGTTCAAGGTAAGAATAAGGAATGATAATTAACGGATATATTTCATGAATGCTTATAATAATTATGTTATATCTTTTAATATTTTATTAAAAATAAATATTTTATTGGGATTATCTTATATGCTTGGCAAGAACTATTATTATTGTTTTTGTGTGGGGATAAATTTCCACTAGTTGTTAAGATGTGTAAGCACTATTGTGGAGAGCTCTATATTGATCAAATATAATAATACAAATGTAATATAAAATTGATGTATATAACATCTAAATTTTGATGAACCTTGTTGTAATGACTTAGACTTTGAAAAAACACTCTTAAATGAATATAGTTGTGCATTATTTCTTGGGAGCTCATAGGCGACCAATTTTTTTTTTTTTTAAATGCCTTATTATAAATAATTTACTTAGTATTTAAGTCAACTAAGTTATGAAATAAAGTAAGTAAAGGTGTAGATTTAATTATATATATATTTGGACATCTCACACAGAACATATATACATATCATTTTCTATTTTTTATTTTATTTTTAATTGAGAAATACATTTATTTTGAAAAATGGAATGGTCATATTTATTATATTTCTTTATAATTTTTTTCTTTTATAAATTATCAATAAAAATAAATGTAATGATCATTTTTCTTAGAAAATTTATAATATTATATTTTCTAAAATTGGATGGATTTTATATTTTACATATAAATTAATATAAATCCATGGTGTGTTGTTTCACATATTAAATGTTTTCCATATTTTTTATATTTTAAGAGATCTATAAAACAGATCTATATTAAATATGGAATGCGGAAAATTGTATGCACATGTATATTATTTTTTCCATGAGTATATGGATATTGAATTTTTTTTAAATGATATTTTTTAACAAGAAAGTATAAGATAACTGTTTGTATTGTTGCAATATTCCAGTTAAATGAGGAATAAATATATAAAAATTCTGGACAAGGAATACATACGACTACCTCACATGGAAATGGTCATAGGTGAATGACTTACTTAACACAGTTAAATCCCCAGAAAATGATATCTAATATAAAGGAATACAATTGTGAAGCTAATTTCTAAAGGAAAAGTGATTTTTATATATTTTCAAATTAATAAAATTAGAAAAAACCAAAAGTTATATGTCAATAATTGGTGCAACATTTAATTTTTGTAATTGTGGCTGGACCTTTTCATGCATTCATTTTCAAAAAATTAGGTTACATCCATAAAATACATTCAATGGCCTTAACCTACCCATTGGGAAAGCAAGTTTGTTGGCCACCAAACCGCATGATATGCCATTCAAAATATTAATAATTGAAGTTTGTCAAACACGGTCTTATATGACTGAATGTCTAGAAACCATCTATCATCTAAATAGCTATAGTATAGACTGCTAGCGAACATATACGTCAACAAAATTAAACAAAGATAGGTGTTGCCATATCCAAACTAACTAATACTCATTAGAGGACTCCACACATATGGGTCCTTAGAACTAAAGCTTGATAATTCAGATTGAGGAAGACAAAAAATGTGTTGCTCAATGTGGCTAATACGAACATTCTGTTGCTAGATTTGGAATTAGATAAGCTGAAATTCTTTATGAATTTCCTGAAAACCTAGATCAAATTTGATAGAGCCTACAGGAGAGGTCATGATAGCCCTGGCAATAATACCTTTCATCAACCAATAAAGAGGGAGAGTTTGTTTATATTGAGTAGTGTGGCCTCGAGTATTGTTGAATTTCCATGAATTGAGGTCTAGGTTAGAGTCTCAAATCACTCATAGTACCAAACCAAGAATCTCAACCATAAAGTACTTTTCACAATGAAAATATAAAGAAGTAAGTTACACATTCACAAATATACATAGTTTTTAACAAATTGTACAATATTGTACAATCCCAATATTTGTTATATTAAACCATATCTGAATAATACAACAACCTATGGTATACAAGATACAATGAATTTTTTTTTGCGCGGGCTTGATGGCATATCTTGTCTTCTCATTCGTTCACATCAGTACTGCTCAGTAGTTGTTGCTTAGCAGATTAAGGCCACAATACATTGAGACTCTAGGAGGGTTTCCACCTGACACTATTGCAAGTCACTTATGTAGCATGTACACAGTGTCATCCAATCTTCTCTCTAGATAGGCCTAATTCCAAAGCTCCAAATTGCTAGGCTAGAAGTCACCTTTGTCTATCAAGGTGTTGCACTTCGATGCCAATATTCACCCAACCTTCAGCTCCTCTTCGTCTATTCAATATAGCTCGTCTAGGGTTACTTTTTCTATCAACACTCTTCCCTCCATGAGACCAATGATTCCCAATACTACATTGTAGGTTCCACTCCTAGGATGGAATCTTCACCACTATGGTAGGTCCTCCACATGGCACAAACAGGGTGCTCTAATTCTGATCCAAATCCAGTTAACTCCTTTGACCCAACGCACCTCCAAACACTGCTCCAAATATGCTTGTACACTATTGTTTGTGACTGTTATGGTTAGGGAGCTAGGGCACACTTTTGTAGCACTACAATCTCCCATGTTTCTTTAACAACCCTCTAAAAAGTTGTGGCACACATTGAAGAGACACCTCATTTGATACACTATTGCCTAGGGTCAATATTGACCCTTAATCTACCCCTACGTAAGCCTACTTTTGGTGCTATCCCTTGCAACCTAGCACACAAGAGTTCTATAGACTTTGGTCCCTCAAGACAGTTCCCAAACAAGCAACGTTTAACCCTTAGGGGCTCATCCTAACACACATCATACTCGGCCTCCACTACAGCAACTCAAACCCTATAATAAACTCAAAACAATTATAATTGTTCTTGTTGTTCATGCCTCCTTATGTTGTGGTTAGGGCATAGAGATGTCTGTTCTCTAACAAGTCCTCTTCTAGAGATTGTGTTGCACAAGATGGGTTATGAATAACCTCTACTTCACCTTGTATAAATACACATAAACAAGGGCTCCATGAATTGATGAAGGGACATGTATCTTGGAGGAATTCACTTCAAGCCTACATGACTTGACTGTCCATTAATTAATTGTCGACTTCAAAAATTCATATCTTCGTTTCTCGAGCTCCAATTTGGGTGATATTTCGAGCATTGGAATTGGAATGCCAAACTATATCACCTCAAATTTTATCATGCTAAAATTATTCATGCTTTTAGCCAAAATATTAATGGGTGCAAAACCCCTAACTTGGGTTCCAAGACCACAAGTGACTCCTGTAGCATTTTTCCCTCTAAACCCTGAACCCTACGGCTTGAAGTACCTCCCAAGCTACACAAATCAACACTCGCTCTTAGCGAGGGAGGTACTTCCAAGACTAGGAAGTATCTCATCATTATCATCACTAGTTGCAACACTTTCCAAACTCTTGGTGCTCACAATCGCAACAATCCCTATACAGTGAACTACACCCTTCATCGAAGTGTCGTTATTACTAGAAGAATCTTGCTTCTTCTTCTTTTCCTATATCACTTTCCAATCTCTCCAAGATTCCTTCTTGGTAGTTGTAGGAGCACCATTTCTCCCCACGGACCATCCTCTCTTCTTAGGCCATAAATTCTCCTTCTAATCCTACATGATCCCTCTCAAACTTGACTCCCTTTGAGTCTCTGGAATGTGGACTTTCTTCTTTGGAAAGTGTACATTCTTGTTGGGAACCTATACCTAGTCCTCTAAAGCCTACATCTACGCTTTTACCTACTCCCGCTTCTCTGGAATGTGCATCTGCTCCACCAGCTTCTTTTGATGATCCACGGGCTTGCCCATCAACCTGTAGAGACCATACCTTCTAACTCCAAGTACTTAGAGTAACCCCATACTCAAGTAAGTTAAGAACCTTGCAGCTCATCTCATGATCACCAAAAAAACCCATGCAAGCAACCACCCCACTTACCTAATCACACATGCAAGGGAAAGGGTCGAGCCACCTTCCATCCCTTTCAACTATCATTTCACACATGACGATAGCCCTGAGATGGACTATGATTTATATCACAACCCAATCGAGGAAGAATTGTTGCAACATTTCAAACTATTGACATAATCAAAACTCATGATTTTTTATCATGTAGAGGTCACTATGTCTTAGCTCAAACTATAATCTCTCAAGGTAATTGTCTAGTAGCTCAAAATATAATTTTTTGATTTGTTGAGGAATTTTAAATTTATAAGAGAAACATTCATCATCTGATTTTCACATTAATAATTTACACGACAAGAAAATAAATATAAATTCATGTGTCTTTTAAAAATTAGAGTTTTTTATTTATATAAAAACATACATTTATGCTTACAATATCACCAATTATGAATATTCTTAACATGTTGTAGTAGTTTGTCTAGACAAAACATATTGAAGAAAAACATGTTGATTATGTTCTATACATTCATACCATTAAAGGGGCCAACCTCCAAGTTCGTCTAGACCACGACCTTTAACATCAATTTGGGACCAATGGCAAGGAGAATAGAGGGATTAAATTACCATTAAGAAATTTGTTTTCATTGTTGATTGGGAGAGTCACCTAGGAATCGTTGTTGAAGCACCAAAGTTCTAAGGAAACTCTTGGTTGTTCAACATTCCTCAGAAGCACCTGAGTGATTATTCTAAAATCAAATAGATTCATTAACCACAAGATTCTAATGGGTTTTCTAGCCTCATAGGCAGGTCTTGTTTAAGATCAGCTTACTAGTTGGAGAACTTATGATATTTATACAAGCCTTCCTAAAGGAATTTGATTACTTTTTACAATTTGACTACTTTGATATTATATTACACATGTTTGGTATAATTCCATCATCCACAACTACACATTTCATAAGGAATTAGCATCTGATGTTGAGCTGCAAGTTAAGGGAGCCAAAGAAAGGAGGAATAGGGCCCAATTTGGGGCACATTTGTGGTTGTTTGCAAGGTTGAGTATAATGAAAAGGGGGTTGCAGCTTCACAAGCAAGTCTGGGTGGTTTTCTATTTGGTTAAGGTTGTGTTCTCTTGATAAATTAAGTCACGATTCTGTTATGGAAATTAAGGTATGTCGCAGCCCTAAATCACAGCATGTGAGCGGGGTGCATATCATACCAAAGGTAAGGTTACCAGCCTAAATATCAGCGTAGAGAAGTAATGACACAAGGGAAGAATGTTTTAGTTGTAGGAGGTTGTTAGGAGGTGAAACAAAGGGTTAACCATTAGCTAACTATTTCCTTAACTAGCCAACTTTACCTATAGCAGAGGTACACTAGATTTGAAGGTATGCTGATGTTATTTTGATGATGAATTTGTGATAGGTGGATGGTCCATGTGTGGAAAGCTTATGCAGCCTGTGGGAGCCATGTCTTAAGGTTTTCTTGGGTGTTTAGAAACACTAATTATGAGAAGGCTTCATAGTGAATTGTGACAGAAGTATTAGGCATCATTGGATTGTTGGAGGGCAATGTCTTGGTGTCTAAGAGTAGCCCTTGACAAGAAATCATAAAGGGAGTTTTTTAGCTAAAGTTTGTGCTACACTAAAATTTGTCACCATGACTATTTACAGTTAGTATGGCTCCATCAACTGTCATACTATCCTCCTTCGCAAGTCTCATACCTCTGCTCTCCATGTCAAAGTTCAAGAAAGAGAGAAAGTCATTAAAAATATACTTATCTCTGGGTACGCAGTTTCTCTCAACCTTACCTGCGTCTATGCAACCCAAGTTCACAATACCTACGTACTTGTACGCTCTGTATGTAAAGGGGTGGGTGCGTACTCCTGTAAAGGTAAAAAGGCGCGAGTTTCATCTTAAAAAAGTTACTTGTGGTCATTTCTAGAGCCTTCTAGAAGCTTGTTTGACGTGTATTGAGCGCCTCCAGATGGTTCATGTATCCCTATGATAGAGGAACTTATCCCATCAAGAGAGGAGCTACCCCATCCAAAAGAGGGAGTATCCCATTGATGTTGGAACTGAATAACTTCCTTTAGAACACTATAAATACAGGCATTGGGCCAAGGGAGGGAAGGTAAAAAGCTGAACATTCCAAAGGGTAGATGTTCCTGGAATTAGGACTTCCTTGTAGAAGCTTGTGATGAGAGATTACCATCCTTTCTTGTTTCATTTGGAAGTGGGTGAGCTTGTCAAAGTAGAGGAAACCTCTTGCTGGACCCTGGGAGGAACTTGCACAACACCAAGGCTAAGGTTTTGTAATGGTTTCTTTTGTTTCCTTAATACAAATAAGTCCATTCTTGTCAATGATTTGTTGCTAATGAATTGTTTCATATACTCCTTGGTCTATATGTTGAATATGTTTTGTTTCATGAGATATTCAGGTGTTATGTAATCGTTTGATTGTTAGTGTATGCAGGTTTCGAAGTGAAGGAGGAGGTCATCTGGATCGACGAGGCTAGACTACTACAACAAGCATTGGATTTCAGGTAGGATCGAAAAACACTTGGTTTCTCATATGATAATGCATGTTTAGAGAAGGATTGCTCTTAATTATCTTGTTTGTCACTAGAGAGTCTTAGACTCCTAGGGAGGTTAGTTTTGTCAGCAGAAATAACTCTTTCCGCATGGAAAATTGGCGACTCCACTGGGGATTCCATGGATTTGATTGATTTCTCTTTTGATTGATACTTTAATTTGAGAAACTCTAATTTCTTTCTAGTTTTTGACTGATTGAATGTGAATTTGGGTGGAATAGCTTAGGGTTGAGTTAGTTTTTATTTTTCTGGATTTTGAGAGTAGTACGCACCCTCTGCGTTAAGTACAGTGCATACTAGTACGCACTGTTGCTTTGTACACAGAGCGTGGTCGCACCTGTACCAATAGGCTACCTGCGTACCCCTATCAAAAGATTAGAAAATTTCAGTTTTTTCCTTTTTACCCATTAGATTTTGTTTATAGTTTATTTATTACTGCCCAGATCCACTGGTTACCTATCAGAAGCTTTCATCTTGGCTAATTTCATTGGCATTCCTGCTTTAAGCTTTTATCAATTGGGTGTTTTGAGTCTCTTTTTGAGAAATTCTAAATTTGATTTCCTTTGGTCATTACTTGGAGG